>PVIY010025937.1:0-36045 GCA_004026745.1 Myrmecophaga tridactyla | reverse complement strand
CTGGGGGATCGAGTCCCTATCATATGACATGACTCAGACCTCCCTTCTGCTTCCTTCTTCCACTTTGAAGAACCCTTGTAATTACATTAGGCCTACATGGATTATCCAGAATATTCTCCCAAATTTCAATGTCAGCTGATTAGAACTTTAATTCCATCTGTTTTGCAGCATGCATTTGTTTCCTAATACTGCTATCACAAATTATCACAAACTTCATGAGAATACAAATTTACTCTCTTATAGTCTGGAGGTCAGAAGTCCAAACTGAGGTTTAATGGGTAAAATCAAGTTGTCAGCAAGGGTTGATTCCTTCTGGAATCACCAAGGGAGAGTCGGTTCCTTCCAACGTCTAAAGGTTGTGACATTCCTTCGCCCCAGTTCACTCTAATCTCTGCTTCTGGAACAACATCATCTTCTCTCCTGCATCTTACTCCTCCTGCCTCCGTCTTATAAGGACCACTGTTTACACTGGACCACCCGATAATGTAGGATAACCTCGCCATCTCAATGTCCTTAGCTCAGGTCAGGCAATGGTGGCTCAGTGGCAGAACTCTCGCCTGCCATGCTGGAGACCCATGTTCGATTCCCAGAGCCTGCCCATGCCAAAAAAAAAAAGAAAAAAGAAAGACCATTAACTCAATCACACCTTCAAATCCCCATTGCTATGTAAGGTAAAATTTATAAGTTCCTGGGTGTAAGATGTGGAAATTCTTTTTCTTTTCTTTTTTTACTACCACAGCAAAAGTTTTTATTGTATGGCAACTTGATCTATCAGTAATCCTAAGCCTATGAATAGAAGAATTATGAAGATAGCTATTGTTACTACTGTTTTTTTTTCACTTTTTTATTGTATAATATAACATATATACAAATCAAAGATATAAAACAGCAATAATTTTCAAAGCACTCTTCAACAAGTAGTTACAGGACAGATCCCAGAGTTTGTCATGGGCTACCATACGATTCTCAGATTTTTCCTTCTAGCTGCACCAGAATATAGGAGGCTAGAAGGCATAAATATATTTTTATCATCACAATTGACTTTTATTTCTTTTTTGTGAAAAATAACATATATACCAAAAAAATGAAATACTGTGCATTTCAAAGTACAGCACCACAATTAGTTGTAGAGCATATTTTAGAGTTTGACATAGGTCACAATTCCACAATTTTAGGTTTTTATTTCTAGCTGCTCTAAGGTACTAGAGACTAAAAGAGATATCAATTTAATGATTCAGTGATCATATTCATTTGTTAAATGCTATCTTCTCTGTATAGCTCCACCATCACCTTTGATCTTTCTATCCCTCTCTTTAGGTGTGTTTGGGCTATGGCCATTCTGAATTTTTCATGTTGGAAGGGTCTGTCATTAATATGGGATAGGTTGATGCAACTATCTGATGGTTCTATTCCATTATTCTGGAGAGACTGGGGCCTCAAGGTTTCAGGATTTATCTGGTTCAGGGACCCATCTGGAGGTTCTAGGTTACTGGAAACTTACTCTAGTGCATGGAACCCTTATGGAATCTTACATATTGCCATAGATGTTCTTTAGGATTGACTGAAATAGTCTTGGTTGGAGTTTGACAGGTTATGATAGGTAGCAATGTCTAACTGAAGCTTGCATAAGACCAACCTCCAGAGTAGCTTCTCAACTGTATTTGAAATCTCTCTGCCACTTATACTTTATTAGATACACTTCTTTTCTCCCATTTGGCCAGGATGGAATTGTTAATCCCCATGGTGCCAGGGCTGGACTCATTTCTGGGAGTCATCTCCCACTCCTCCAGGGAGACTTTCACCCCCAGGCATCATGTCCCACATAGGGGGAGGCCACATCTGAGCAACAAAAGAGGTCCCTCATAAGTAACTCTTAGGCATACATATAGGTAGGCTAAGCTCTCCACTACTTACATAAGCTTCACAAGAGTAAGCCTCAAGATCAAGGCATTGGCCTATTGATTTGGGTGTCCCTAAAATTTGACACAGTATCAGGGTATTCCCTGATGGTAAAGTTTAATAGTTCCATATTTTTTCTCCCCTCTATCAAGGGACTCTGCCAATACTTTTTGATTAACTGTAATATTCTCTAAGATGTATCCAGGCATTACATTAAGCTGTACAGGATTAAAGGACCTCTTTCTTCTTCTGGGCTCCCTGTGTTTCAGTTGTTCAAATGAGCTATATAGATAGGTTGAGTTAGATTATGTGCTACAGAAAATCTCAGTTCCAGACCAAATAAACCTTTCTCCCTTTTGTCTCAAAGAATATGTGTGGTTCTAAAATATAAACAATGTCTTCCTTACCCCTGTGTTCTGAATTACTTTAACCCCAACCTGATCAGCTTCATTCTTATCTCTAAATATCAGGTTACATATATGTATATGTATAAATGTATATAAATGTATATAAAAGTATACATGTATATATATATGTTAATGTGTGTGTATATATATATAACCTGGTATTTATATTTATCTTATATATATATCTTTTATATATATAAAGCAATCTCTTGAAATCCAGAAATAGTAATTACCATTCTGGACTAAATGTTTCTGCTATAAAAGCTTACAGTCTAGGCACCTGTTTTCTTATAAGCACTTTCTAAAAGAAACCATACTGTAACTGTTCTTTTGTTTCTGGCTTATTTTGCCTTACCAAATGTCCCACATCATTGCATGCCTCATGACTTCATTTCTTTTTGTAGCAGCACATTTTTTTGTAAGTATACACCATCATTTTCCAATCTACTTCTCAGTCAGTAGTAGATTGTGAAGAATACTTCAGGCACCTGCATTCATCAGGCATCATGCATAGGGCCCAAAGTCCACAGTCCATCAACACTCTCAATTTTACATAATTTCATGGTTCCCAAGAGAAAGAAAACCAATAGACACACTCTCATGAAATAGGAAATTTAAACCTCCTCTGGACTCTTGTTCCTCTCCCCATTATTTACTTCTGCTGTTGCTGTGGTAGCGCTAATGATTTCCTTTTGAACATAGCTCATAGCATGCAATAGCAGTTTTCTCCCTGTACTCTGGACTTAAACACTATAAAAGAATCATATCTTTGAAGTAATTTTTGTGGGAATTCCTATTTCTAGTGTGAATCAGTGAGACACATAGGTCTATACAATCCCTTTCAATCTTGTTCACCTTCAATATGGTAATATTACTTTTGGACCCACTAGAGAACTGCCTTCATGTCTATCTATTCTCTTACATTGGAGTGCAACCTCATTACCTAACCGTTGACCCATCTCAAGCTTCTATGTATCTATAAGTCCCCTATATCCAGTATTATAAGCCTCTGATTTTACCTTTACCATGGTGATAAAACTGTATTTACACAGTATCTTTCTTTTTGTGTCTGACTTGTTTCACTCAGCATTATGTCCTCAAGGCTCATCCATCTTGTCATGTGCTTTAGGAAGTCATTTCGTCTTACTGCTGCATAATATTCCATTATATGTATATACCACATTTTGTTGATTCACTCATCTGTTGATGGGCATTTGGTTTGTTTCCATCTTTTGGCAATAGTGAATAATGCTGCTATGAACATCGGTGTGCGAATTTCTGGTGTGTCCTGCTTTCAGCTCTTCTGAAAGATACCTTTGATTCCTATATTTTGAAGGGTTTTTACCAGAAAAAAATTTTGTCAAATGTATTTCAGCATCAACCAAGATGATCAAGTAATTTTTCCCTTTTGATTTGTTAATATGCTATATTACATTAATTGATTTTTCTTGTATTGAACCATCCTTGCATTCCTGGTATAAGCCCCACCTGGTCATTGTGTATAATCCTTTTAATGTGCTGTTGAATTCAATTTACTAACATGTTGTTGAGAATTTTTCATCTATGTTCATTAAGGAGATTGACCTGTAGTTTTCCTTTCTTATACTATCTTTAGTTAATTAAAGGCACAATTCACCAAGAACATATAACAATCATAAATGTTTATGCTCCCAATCAAGGAGCTCCAAAGTACATGAGACAGATATTGGCAAAACTGAAAGAAGTGATAGATGTTTCAACAATAATAGTAGAAGACCTCAATACACCACTCTCCTCTATAGATAGAACAACCAGACAGAAGAGCAACAAGGAAATAGAGAAGTTACTGGGTATTTAATACCAATACCCAGTTTTGGTATTAAAATGGTATTAGCTTCATAAAATGAGTTAGATAGAGTTCCTTTTTCTTCAATTTTTTGGAAAAGTTTGAGCAGGATTGATGTCCATTCTTTAGGAAGTGTTTGATAAAATTCCCCTGTGAAGACATCTGGCCCTGGGCTTTTCTTTGCAGGAAGATTTTTTGATAACTGATTCAATTTCTTTACTTGTGATTGGTTTGTTGAGATCTTCTATTTCTTCCTGAGTCAGTGTAGCTTCTTTATGTGTTCCCAGGAATTTGTCCATTTCATCTAAGTTGTCTATTTGTTGGCATATGGTTGTTCATAGTATCTTCTTATTATATTTTTATTCCTTCAGGGTCTGTAGTAACGCACCCCTTCTCATTTCTGATTTTATTTTCATCTTTTCTCTTTTTTTCTTTCTCATTCTTGCTACTGGCCCATAAATTTTATTGATTTTCTCAAAGAAACAACTTTTGGTTTTATTGATTCTACTGTTCTTTTGTTCTCCCATTCATTGAACTCTGCTTTAACCTTTGTCATTTCTCTTCTTTAATTTGCTTTGGTTTGCTATTCTTTCTCAAGTCCCTCAAGGTGAGCAATTAAGTCCATGATTTTTGCTCTCTTTTGTTTTCTAATATAAGCATTTATTGCAATAAATTTCCCTCTCAGCATAGCCTTTGCCACATCTCATAAGTTCTGATAAGTTGTATTTTCATTTTCCTTCATCTCCAGGCAGCTGCTGATTTCTCTAGCAATTTAATTCTTTAACCCACTGGTTGTTTAAGAGTGTGTTATTTAATCTCCATACATTTGTGAATGTTCTCATTCTTTGGCAGTTACTGAGATCCAGTTATTGAGATCAGAGAATGTGCTTTGAATAATTTCAATGCTCAAAAATTTAAAGACCTGTTTTTTACTCCAGCATATGATCTATCCTGAATCTATTCCAGAAACACTAGAGAAGAATATATAATCTTGTGTTTTGGGGTGCAATGACCTATATATGTCTGTTAGGTCTAATTCATTTATCAAGTTGTTTAACTTCTCTATTTCCTTGTTGCTTTTCTGTCTGGTTGTCCTATCTATAGAGGAGAGTGGTATATTGAGGTCTTCTACTATTATTGTTGAAACATCTATCACTTCTTTCAGTTTTGCTGATATCTGTCTCATGTACTTTGGGGCTCCTTGATTGGGAGCATAAACATTTATGATTGTTATATGTTCTTGGTGAATTGTGCCTTTAATTAACATATCGTATCCTTCTTTGTCTCTTATGATGTCTTTACATTTAAAGTCTATTTTGTTCCATATCAGTATAGCTACTCCTGCTTTCTTTTTCCATCTTTTCACTTTCAATTTATTTTTATCCTGTGTCTCAGATGAGTCTCTTGTAAACAGTATATAGCTGAATTCTATTTTTTAATCCATTCTGCCAATCTTTATTTTTTAATTGGTAAGTTTAGTCCATTAACATTCAAATTCATTGCTGAAAAAGCATTTCTTAAATCTACCATTTTATCTTTTTTATTTTATTTGTTAGATGTATATATTCTTTTCCCTCTTTCTCTTTTTATCCTTTAACTTACCCTTACTGATACTCTTCAACTCTATGCCCTCCTCCAGACCTCCCTCTCCTGCCTTTTTTTTTTCCAACTGGCAGATCTCCCTTTAGTATTTCTTGTGGGGCTGTCTCTTGTTGACAAATTCTTTCAGGACTTGTTTGTCTGTGAACATTTTAATCTCTCCCTCAGTTTTGAAGGACAACTTGGCTGGGTACAGAATTCTTGGCTAGAAGTCTTTCTCTTTCTGGGTCTTAAATATGTAATACCTTCTCACCTCCATAGTGTCAGTTGAGTAGTCTGAACTCAGTCTTACGTGGTTTCCCTTGTATGTAATAGATCATTTTTCTCTTGCTTCTTCTGGAATTTTCTGCTTCTTAACATTTGACAGACTGATTAGTATGTGTCTTGGGGAAGGCCTATTTGGATTTATTCTGTTCAGAGTTTCTTTGACTTGTATATTTATGTCCTTTAAAAGGGTTGCAAAGTTTTCCCGCATTATATCCTCAACTACTCTTCCTAGCCCTTTACTCCTCTCTTCTCCCTCTGGGACACCAATGATTCTTATATTTGTGTGCTTTGTTTTGTCCATCATTTCCCTAAGATCTAATTCAAAATTTTCCATCTTTTTTGCCATTTGCTGTTTTGAGTGTTTGAAATCAGTTATCCTGTCCTTTATATCACTTTTCCTTTCTTCTGTCTCTTCACATCTACCACTATGTGTCTCTAGTATGTTTTTATTTGGTCAACAGAACCTTTAATCTCTGTGATATCTGCTACTTTTCTATTTATTTTTTCAAATTCCTCTTTATGCTCTTTTACTGTCTTCTTGATCTCCTTTGTGTCATTAACCATCCCACTTATTTTATTTAGTAGATTATATGAACATCTTTGATTAGTTGTTCCAACATCTGTGTCTCCTCTGGTGTTTTGATTTGGTCATTGGGCTGGGCTATATCTGTCTACATTGTGATATGCTAGTGATCTTCTGTTGTGTTTACTGCATGTAAATATCTTGATTGATTTACTTTGGAAGCTGATTTCCTTCAGTAGTCTAATACCTTATGTTTGTGGGATGAGTGTGTAGTGGGATGCAGGATACAGGGTGGGGTACAACCGTGTGGTGATGCCTTGCAGCACAGGTATAGGTGCAGGTTGAGGATGTTACACTGGTGCTTGTGAATGTGGGCCCCCAGCAGCCAAGGAGGATATAATTGTGCAGGTACACAAGTCTGGGGGCATAACCCTGGTGTGCACTGGCTAGGGTGTGGGGCCCTTTGTGCACATGTGTAGAGCTATGGCAGCAGGTCAGCATTATGCCTGCATGGTCTGTGGGTGGATGTGACCCAGCTGCACAGGTCAGTGCTTTCCCAGAGCTGGAGTGCATGACTTAGGGCTGTGCACATGCACAGATCTAAAAGTGCCATAAATGCATGTTCCCAGAGCTGAGGGACATGACTGGGGGCTGTGTGCATGTGCTGGTTTAGAAGTGCCATAAACATGCACAGAGCTCAGACGGGAGTAGGGTGGAGAGAGGCTTGTGGCACTAAGGGTGGGGGTTGGGTGTAACCTGGGTATAAAGGTTTGCACCTGCAACTTTTACTCGCTGGCGACGGTCTGCAGGGGAGCAGGGAGGAAGAGGTAGTGCTCAGGAGGGATGCAGGAGAGGTTGGTTGGACTATATTTGGGGTGGAGGTGGGGGGCAGGTACACATATTTGGGGTTGGTGGGGCAGAGTTGCTTGGAATGTGGGGAGTGGGGGTGGGTGAGAGGGTTCAGATGCATGGGGTGTGGGGTGAGTTGCAGGTCACAGGGCTGCACTGGTGAAGATAGCGCATTCGAGGCCTATGGCTTGGCTTACTTCCTAGTCCCCATCCCCCTGTTGATGCAATCTTGTGGGCTCTGGGCTTCCGTGTTAGACTCCAGTTCTCTGCATCTCAGTTCCTCAGCTTTTGCAACCAGGACTGTCCTATGTGGTGCAGAAGACACTCCCAGGTCAGTTGCCCTCTTGAATTGCAATCTCAGTCGCCCTCCTGTTCCTTCTCTAACTTTTCCTTGGAGCAGAGTTGAGGTAGATCTACCTTTTTCTGCCATATTCCCTGAACTCCAGATGTGGACAGTTTAGGGGATCATTGTTCAGCTCCCATACCATGCAAATTAGCATATTCTTAGGTTCTGGAGATTAGGATAAGCACTTGTGGTGGGCTACCATTCTGACTAGTACACCCCCTTTACCTATGACTGTTCTTCTGAAAATGCGAGTAGGAAGAGGTTGGAATGAAAATGCTAACAGATAGATGTTGGAATTGCTATATCTATTCTCCATACCCCTTAACTTCACTCCCATACTTTTCATCTCTTTGTCCTACTGCACTACATTCATAGGCTAATTACTTGACACAGTCTTTCAGCTCATTAATTGACTCCAACTATTTTCACCCTGCCATATTTCTGTTAATATACTTTTTCTAATTACCCTACTTTTAAACTTCAGAACTATGGTTGTCTTTCATAGCAGCCAGTTTTTAAATCTCCCTGAAGATTGTAACTATATTTATTCTGGAAGGTTTTTCCCCACATATCCTCAATTAAATTTGTTTGGGAGGGCAATTGTTTTTATTATTCAATTTGATGGCTCTTTCAAAGTGCATGTTTTTCAAATATTTGATGAGCCTTGGCTGTTTCTATTTGTAGTTACAAGCTATACTGTTACAACACACTGTATTAAATCAAATACATATTTCTGTTTACTTGTCAATGAATTAAAATTCTGATTACAAGAGCATATCACTAGTGATTTCAAATGAGAAGTGTTTAGACTTTACCTTCTTGGGGCAGGATCTTGTTTCTCTGAACTTGGAACATATTCTTTAAGTCTCTCAAGTTAAAAATTATACTTATGACTCCTTTTCTGGGGACTTTAACTGCAATTAATTCCTTTAAAAATAAACTTTCTCATTGTATATAGGTATATTTTTATAAATTCCCTTCAGACTCTGCTATGTTTCTTTCTCCAGAGCCAAAACCCATGCTAAGAGCCCTTCTAAGAAAAGCCATTCACTTTGTTTGTATATTGGTTCCCAGGGCTTTATCCCAAGGGTATAAGCCATTGCCACCAGATGTTCAGTATGGAGGAGGGAGAGAAGTTTAGTGTGAGCAGCTGTTCCAAATTTAGTCCGTTAATTAATTTCTCTCATTATTTCCCCAAGTTACCTTCCAGCTCTTTGCATTTGTTGACTTTGGAGATGTTATAAAGAAACTATCTTTTACTTTAGTAGTTGTTTCTCCCTTAAATGAGTTTTTCTGAACTCCTCTTTCTCCTTTAGACCAATCCTAATCTGCTGCATATTTTCTTTCCCTTTGTTTTGCTTTTCCTATGATTTATAAACATTGTGGAATTGCTGAGTCATCAAGTATGTTCTTCATCAACTATAATAGATATTGCCACAGTGTTCTCCAAATATATTGAAATAATTTCCACTACCACCACCGAGTTCCCATGTTTTCCACACCTGCACAATATTTAATATTGTCATATTTTCTAAATTTTGCCAAACTGGTAGCTATAAAATATATCTCATTATAGTTTTCATTTATATTTTCCCAAATATTGGTGAAATAGAATATCTCTTCATATTTTTACTGGGTGTTTTATTATTATCCCTTCTGTGGATTAGTAATTTATTGTTTAATTTATCTTTTGTATTGATAAGTGGTTTCTTTTATATCTGGGTAAGAATTCTTATGATCACACCAACTTGCAGATATTTTCTGCCAATTTGTGGCTTGCCTTTCTACTCCATTTGCATTAGTTTTAATATATAAAAGTTTTTTATTTTAATATAGTATTTTTTTCTTTCATGCTTTGTACTTGATTAAAATAAAACTTTGCTAACATGAACATGTATAGATAGCATCCTCTATTTTTTTAAAGAATATAATGTTGACTTTTATGTTTAGATCTTGAGTTAACTTGAAATATATTTGCATTTATGTATGAGTTCGGGGTTGATTTCAAATTAAATTTTCCCTCAAAAAATATTTTCCAGTCTTCACACCTGGACCTATGAATGTGACCCTAATTGTGTCCCTTATTGGAACAGAACATTTGAGGAAATAATTAATTAAAATGAGTACATACTAGAGTAGGGTGGGCTTAATCCAATATGACTGATATCTTTACAAGAAAGGGAAGGGAGTGACAGACTCAAGGGGAGAAACCCAAGGCTTGGCGGCAAACCCCCAGAATCTAGGAAAAGGCAAGAAAGGATTCTCCTCTCCTCATTTCAGAATTCTAGTCTCCAGAACTGTGAGAAAATAAATGTCTACTGTTTTAAGCCACTTGGTTTGCTGTAATTTGTTATGGCAGCCCTAGGAAACCAAGTCAGGATCCATTTTTCACATAATAAAATATGTGAAATAATGCATAATAAAAAATTACCACACCTTTCATTCTATAAATTACCCTATCTCCACTGATCTGCAATGCCTCTGTTTCATTTGTCAAGTTTCTCTTTGTGTAATGCTGTTTCCAAGCTCTTTTTTTTTTTTTTTTTAGGTTTTCACAATCACACAGTCACCTTGCAAAAGCTATATTATTATACAATCATCTTCAAGAAACATGGCTATTGGAACACAGCTCTACATTTTCAGGCACTTCCCTCCAGCGTCTCCAATATACCTTAAGTAAAAAAGGTGATATCTATTCAATGCATAAGAGTAACCTCCAGGATAACCTCTTAAATCTGTTTGGAATCTCTCAGCCATTGACACTTTATTTTGTCTCATTTCACTCTTCCCCCTTTTAGTAGAGAAGGTTTTCTCAATCACTTGATGCTGAGTCCCAGCTCATTCTAGGATTTCTGTTCCATGTTGCCAGGAAGGTTTACAACCCTGGGAGTCATGTTCCACGTAGAGAGGGGGATGGTAGTGAGTTTGCTTGTCATGTTGGCTAAGAGAGAGAGGCCACATCTGAGCAACAAAAGAGGTTCTATAGGGGTGACTCTTAGGCCTAATTTTTTTGTGTGGGGTTAAGTTTCATATGAACAAACTCCAAGATTGAGGGCTTGGCCTATTGCTTTGGTTGTGCCCACTGCTTTTGAGAATATCAGGAATTCTCCACGTGGGGAAGTTGAATTTTCCCCCTTTCTCACCATTCTCTGAAGGAGACTTTGTAAATACTTTTTTATTCACTTTTCAAATCACTCTGCAATTTATGGGGGCATCACTCTGGACAAACCTACAAAATCTCATGCCCTACTCAAGGTTCCATGTACTTATGGTGTTCAATTAAACTGTCCACATGTTCTAGTTTGCTAGCTGCTGGAATGAGACACACCAGAGATGGATTGGCTTTTAATAAAAGGGGATTTATTTTGTTAGTTCTTCAGAGGAAAGCCAGCTAACTTTCCACTAAGATTCATTTTTATATGGGAAGACACAGGATGGTCTCTGCTGGCCTTCTCTCCAGGCCCCTGGGTTCCAACAACTTTCCCTGGGGTGATTTCTTTCTGCACCTCGAAAGGCCTGGGCTGAGCTGTGAGTGCTGAGATGAGGTATGCTGAGCTGCTTGGGCTGTGCTACGTTGAGCTCTCTCATTTAAGCACCAGCCAATTAACTCAAACATCATTCATTGCAGCAGGCACACCTCTTAGCCAACTGCAGATATAATCAGCAACACATGAGGTTCACGTACTGTTGGCTCATGTCCACAGCAACAGAGCTAGGTGCCTTCACCTGGCCAAGTTGACAACTGAATCTAACTACCACACCACATAAGTTATATTAGGAAATGCACAAGTCAAAATATAAATTTTGTACCAAATAAACATTTGTTGCTTTAGTCCCACACATAAGCTACTGTTTTAAAATATGAATTACCATCTATTATTTTGTTCTATTGTTTTATTAGTCTATTCCTTTTTCAATATCATACCTTGTTAAGTATTATGTGTTTAAAGACATTATTCTTGGTATCTGATAGGGAAAGCTCCTTTACCGTAGTTTTCCCCTTCAGAAAGAAATGATGAGGGTGGACCATGGTGGCTCAGCAGGCAGAGTTCTCACCTGCCATGCCAGAGACCCAGGTTTGCTTCCCAGTGCCTGCCTATGCAAAACAAACATACAAAAGAAAATAGAAATTGGCTATTCTTGGTGTTTTAATTTTCCAAATACTCTTTAGAATCAGCTTCTCAATTTCTACAAGAAACCCTGTTGGCATTATAACTAGAATTATTTTGAATATTTAGACTTCTGCAGGGATGAGACAATTTTGCAGGCTTTTTACTATCAATATACACAGGCTACTTTCCCATGCTTGTGTTTCATCTACAAAAGTGTTTCTAATGTTTACCATAAAGGTCTTAAACATCCATCTTTAGCTTTTTTTCTCTAAGTATCTCATGGCTTTTTTTGTCTTTTTTAAGATAATTATTATCTACTTATCTCAATGTTTACAGCTGGTATATAGGAACACAAATGTCTTTTGTATTCCAGATACTTTGGTAAATGCCTTAATTAATTTTACTAATTTGTGTATAGATTCTCTTGGAATTTCTAAATAAGAAATCATAGCATCAGGGAATCATGACAGTTTTCAATCCTGATACCTTTTGTTTCTTGTCTAGTTCTGCCACACAGGCTGTGCTCTGCACAATTCTGGAGAATGCTATTTACATAGAAGAATGCACTGAGGATCTCTGTAAGAAGCAGCCTAGCAGGCAGCCTTGTCACATTTCTGATTTGATAAGGAGTGGGAGTGTAACGTTTTATCCACTATGATAGTTTATGCAGGTTTTTGGTAGATACAATTTTTCCAAGCTAAGTATCCTCTTCTAATCCAATTGTCTAGAATTTTTGTCCTTAATGAATATTAAGCTTTATCAAATGCTTTTTTAGCCCCTATTGAGATAATTACATTATTTTCCTCTTTAATCTCTTAATATCATGAATTGTGCAACAGATTATCTAATGTTGTCACCCTTGAATTTCTAGAGTAAGCACAAATTCATCAGAGTTATGTGTCTGTGCAGAGATAAGAGACAGAGAGGATGAGCAAGTGATATTTGATCTGCTAGGAAATTTTGAAAAATTGGGGCCTCTGGGTCTATAGTTGTCATAGAACTATAATTTTACTTTCATAGAAAAGTGAATGCTGGTTTGCCGGTATGCTGATTTGAAGCTGTTATGTACACCCAGGAAAGGCCATATTCTTTTAATCAATTCCTGTGGATGCAAACCTATTGTGGGTAAAATGTTTTGATTAAGTTGCTTCAACAGAGATGTGGCCCAGCCCATTCAAGGTGCATCTTAATCCTTTTTCTGGGGTCCTTCATGAGAGGTTAAAGGACACAGAAAAAGTCCAGAGAGAAGGACCCAGACAATTTTTTAGAGGTAAAGCCCCCAGAGATGCTGAGAGAGGAAGCCACTGAATCCAGAAGCTGAAAATGACAAAACCCAGGAGAGAAGGACAAGTAGACACCGGCCATTGCCTTCTCCTGTGGCAGAGGGGTCCTGGATGCCAGAAACTTTTCTCAGAGAAGGTATCCTCCCATTAATGTCTTGATGTGGACATTTTCATGGCCTTAGAATTGTAATTTGTAAGCTAATAAATTCCCATTGTTAAAAGCCAGTCCATTTCTGGTATTTTGCACTTCAGCAGCTTTAGAAAACTGAAATATCTGGTATTGGTATAAAGGCCTTACTAGTTTAATAAAGGGAGATTGGATGTGTTGCGTTAGTATTCTGTGATTTCTCTGTAAGAATTTCTAAAATATTGGAATTCTGTTTCTTAATTTTTTTTGATAGAACACATCTATAAATCTTTACATTCTTTTTAATTTCCACTCTATCTGTAGGTTTGTACCTCCTTTTCCATTTCATCCTAATATTATTTACTTAGAACCTTATCTTTCTTTTCTTGAAAAAAAAAGTTTATCTATTTTACTTTTTAAAAAACTGTTGGCTTTAGTTACCTCTGTCTGTTATGTTTGCCTTCTATTTTTTTGTTCTCTGTTCTTATTTTTATTATCTCCTTTGTTTAACTTCCCTTGTTTTAACTCTATTTTATTCTGAATTCTTAAATGCATCTTCATAGCATCAACTTTCAGTTTTTGAAACACAATTACTTAAGAACATCATTTTCCTCTGGTTACCTCTTTAGCTGTATCCCATATAATTTGATATGTACACTATTTACCTCTTTACTTTTTAAATTATACAATACTTTATTAAAATTTCTAATTTAAATTATATTAATTTAGTCATTATTTCATATAGGATAATAGTCTTAAGAAATCTATACAATATTTATCTGTTGCTTGCTCATGATTTTTTCTTGTATCTCCACCCTTCTGGGTTCAAGTTTCTTCTTGCTGACATGGCTTTTAGAAATTCATTTAGTAAGAGATTGTTATGGGTTGAGTCATGTCTGTCAAAAAGACACATTCAAGTCCTAACTCCTAGTCCTGTGGATCAGAGCTCATTTATAAATAGGATCCTCAAAGACCCCGTAGTTAAGGTGAAGCCAAACAGAATTAGGGTGAAGTGCAACCCAATATGACTGGAGTCCTTTTAAACAGAGGAAATTTATGTATAGTAGTAGGAGACCAGAGGAGACAGACAGGGAGAGAGAGGCCATGTAATGGAGACTGAGTTACGGATTTCCTACAAGCCACCACCAGAATTCTATAGACTTCAGAGAAAGGATGGCCCTGCTGACACCTCAGATCTTAACTTCTTGTCTTCAAAACTTTGAGACAATAAATTGCTGTCGTTTAAGCCAACTAGTCTGTGGTATTTGTTATGGCAGCTCTGGAAAACTAAGACAAAGACTTTTAGTGTTAAACTCAGTTTTGTTTATCTGAAAAATAATAAGGCTTAAATTTTAGGACAAAAGCTAGTTTTCTCTGTCTTTCCCTTTTATCTCCTTCAGGAATTTTTATGCTCTTCAGTATCATACCAATGTGTTAGCTGCAGATATCTTTTTGTTTAAATATTTTTATTGACAAATATTAACATACATACAGTCCACATGTGGTGCACAATCAGTGGCTTACAACATCATCACATATTTGTGTATTCATCACCATGATCATTTTTAGCTCATTTGCATTACTCCAGAAAAAGAAAAAAGAAAAAGCATACATCTCATTACCTGTCCCTATCATTGACCACTAGTATTTCAATCCACACATTTTTTACCTCTTATCCCCTCTATTATTTATTTATTTTCATCCATATTTTTTTTACTCATCTATCCATACCCTAGACAAAGGGAGCACAGACCCAAAACTTCCACAATCACACAGTCACATTGTAAAAGGTATTTTGTTATTCAGTCATCTTCAAGAAACAAGACTACTGGAAAACAGCTCAGTAGTTTCAGGTACTTCCCTCCAGCCACTCCAATACACCATAAACTAAAAAGGGATATCTATATAATGCCTAAGAACAACCTCCAGGATAACCTGTTTGAAATCTCTCAGCCATTGAGTTTTACTTTGTCTCATTTCTTCCTTCCCCCTTTTGATCAAGAAGGTTTTCTCAATTCCATGATGCCAGATCCTGGTGAATTCTGGGAGTCTTGATCCACATTGCCCAGGAGATTTATACCCCTGGGAGTCATGTCCCACAAAGGGTGGGGGAGGCCAGTGAGTTCACCTGCCGAGTTGGCTTAGAGAGAGAGGCCACATCTGAGCAACAAAAGAGGTTCTCTGGAGGTGATTCCTAGGCATAATTATAAGTAGGCTTAGCCCATCCTTTGCAGAAAGGATTCATAGGGGCAAAACCCAAGACTGAGGACTCAGCCTATTGATTTGTTTGTTCCCACTGATTGTGAGAATAGATGCAGATATCTTTTATTTGCCCTTTCAGGTATTCATTGTTCTTCCCGAATCTGAAAATTTGATTCCTTAATCAATTGTAAAAAATATATATATTTGCTCATTTTATCTTCAAGAAATGTCACTCCCATATCCATTCAATTTTTTTCCCCAGAAATCTGGCTAGATATGTGCTGTTAATGTTTGTCTACTCTTCATATATGATCTTTTCCATCTCTCTTTTTCTCTGTACAGTATTCTGAATAATTTTCTAAAGTTTATTCCACTTCACAAATTTATCTATTCTCTTTGTAAAACCACCTATGAATGATTCATTTTGATGATTATATATTTTTTTTTGGTAGAAAATTATTTGGTTCTTTGTCAACTGTGTTAGTTTCCAAGCCACCAGAATATCACATTCCAGAATTGGAACAGCTTTTAAAAGGGGAAATTAAATAAGTTATAAGTTTACAGTTCTAAACTTATAAAAATGTCCAAACTAAGCCATCCAGGGAAAGACATTTTAACTCAAGGAAGGCCAATGGATCAGGAGTACCTCTGCCATCCGAGTAGTCACATAACTGTCATTTGCTGGCCCCTTGCTCCTGGGCTCTGTTGCTTTCAGTTTGGACTAAAAGGGACAGAAAATGGAAAAACTGAAGGAAAAATGACTTCAGAGGTCAGAACCATGGAGGTTAAGGTCTGGAGCCAGGAAATCTCAGGCCAGGAGAGTGGACCCACCTATACCTGTGGAGAAACCCACCTTGAATAGGCAGAGTCACATCTCCTTCTAATCAAAAGATCACACTCACAATTGGGTGAATCATAGCTCTGTGGAAATAATTTAATCAAAAGTTTCCAACCTACAGTATTGAATCAGGGTTAAAAGAAATGGCTGCCCCCACAAAATTGGATGAAACATGGTTTTTCTGGGTACACATAATAGATTCAAATTGGCACATTCCACCCTCTGGATCCCCCCAAAACAGATTTTTTTCCATATACAAATGCATTCACTCCATTACAATATCACAAAGCCTTAAAACATTTCAGTAACAATACAAATATAATGCAAAGTTAAAAATCAGTACAAAATCTCATCAAAGTTAGTTACAGGCATGGTCTGTTCTAAGGCAAAAAATTCTTCTCTGGCTCTGGACCTGTGAAACTCAAAACAAGTTATTTTCTGCCAATATACAAAAGAGGACAGTCACAGGATACATGTTTCCCTTGCCATAGGGAGAAAGTGAAAGGCAAATAAGGGTCACTGTACCCATACAGTTCCAAAAATCTGCAGGGCAAATTCCATTGGATTTCTAAAGTCTGAAAGTCATTTATCCTTGGGGATTTAGGAAGTGGCAGTCCTACACTTTCCAAGGGCCTACTCAGTGGCCATGCTCTCTCCAAATGCTGGTGTGTAGCTTTCAATCTTGAAGGACATTGAGGAGACCACCTTTTTCTTGGCTCTTCCTCTCCAAGCATCAGGGCAGCACCTAGGCTCTCTGCCATCTCCTGGGCACATGCCCAACCTCCTCAGAACTATGTGGTGGCAGCAAGTGTCTCCCCAAATCCCAAGGAGTGTTCTCCAGCCTCTCCATGGCCTGGGGCACTGAAACTCCTGCCCTCTCTCTTCAGGCAAACTCTCCCTCTCCACATGTATGGATAGCCCCAGGTTTCCAGGCTCCAGACAGAGCTTCCATGGCTCTGCCTCTGAAGGCACTTTTCCTTTAATTTCTCCTTTTTCTGTCCCTTTTAGTCCAGACTAGGCATGGTTCCATTTATACAGATCCCACAGCACTCTTGTTGGTTTTCTGTGTAGTAGGCAGGGATCATACCCATCAGACAATAGGATGTTCTACAAATCCTTTCTGAATAACTCTGTCTCCAATCCTGGATTTTTCTGTAATGGTTGACTGATTCCAAATTTGCTTAAATCTTCAAGTGGGACCCTATTCACTGAGGTCTCACTTTCTGGAAGCCCATAATTTTCCAGAACACCAATTTCCATTTTCTTTATACCCAAGAGTTCAGTTTTCAAATTATCTCATTCCTCTCACATTTTACTATAAGCTGCAAGGAATAGTAAGACTGCATCATTTAGATTGGAAATTTTTTCTGCTAAATATCCAAATTCATCACTCTTAAATTCTGCTATCTATCTACAAAGAATATCTTCCTTCCAGTTTGCAATGGCATGTTCCTCATTTCTGTCTAAGGCCTCTCAGAGGTATCTTTAGTATCCACATTTCTACCAACAGTCTCTTCAGAGCATTCTAGGCCTTCTCTATCAAGATCCTTGCAACTCTTGCAGAATCTTCCCTTTATCCATTCAAAAAGCAAATCCAAATTGTTTGGTATTTGCAAACTGCAGCAGCACTCCGCTTCTCTGGTATCAAAATCTGTGTTAGTTTCTGTTCTAGTTTGCTAGCTGCTGCAATGCAACGCACCAGAGATGAATTGCCTTTTAATAAAAGGGGATTTATTTCATTAAAAATGTGCAGTTCTTCAGAGGAAAGGCAGCTAATTTTCAACTGAAGTTCTTTCTTATGCGGGAAATCACAGGTTCTAACTTTCTCTGGGGTGATTCCTTTTTGCATCTCCAAAGATCTGGGCTGAGCAGTGAGTGCTGAGATAATGTATGCTGAGCTGCTTGGGCTGTGCTACACTGACCTCTCTCAGTTAAGCTGCCAGGCAATTAAATCAAACATCATTCACTGCAGCAGGCACGCCTCCTAGCTGACTGCAGATGTAATCAGCAACAGATGAGGTTCACAGGCCATTGGCTCATGTCCATAGCAATAGAACTAGGCATATTCACCTGGCCAAGTTGACACCTGAACCTAACTACCACAGTTTCCAAGCTGCTGGAATGCAAGAACTGGAATGATTTTTAAAAAGTGGAATTTAATAAATTACAAGTTTACAGTTCTAAGTCAAAAAAAATATATCCAAACTAAGGCATCCAGGTAAAGATACCTTTACTCAAGAAAGGCTGATGGGTCAGGAACACCTCTGTCAGCTGGGTAGTCACATGGCTGGCATCTGCTGGTCCCTTGCTCCTGGGCTCTGCTGCTTTCAACCTCTGTTCCCATGGGGGATCCTCACTTTGCTTCTACAGGGCTGGCTTGCATCTCTTGACTTCCCTTGGCTATTGCTATAAGCTGTTAGGGCTCCAAGTATCTCCAAATATCCATATCTCTGTCCTCTGCCTGCCAGCTCTGTCATTTCTGAGGTTTCTCCTATTAAAGACTCTAGTAAACTAATCAAGATTGGGTGGAGTCACATCTCCATCTAATCAAAAGGTCATACCCACATTTGGATGTTTCACTTTTCTGTGGAGATAATCTAATCAGAGTTTCCAACCTAAAATATTCAATCAGGATTAAAAGAGGCGGCTGCCCCTACAAGATTGGGTCAGGTTTAAAACATGGCTTTGGTGGAGTGCATAATAGATTCAAACCAACATATCGGCCCTCTTTTGCATTTGTTATTGTATGCTGTTTGCTTCTTATATTTTTAATTCTGTGTTTAAAATTTTAACCTGCTTATATTGTGAATCCAGTAATTCTATTACAAGAGGTTATTGAGAGTCTAGTTTTGAAATTTGTTCTCTCTGCTGAATCTTTTTCTCTGGCTTGTTTCCTCATGTGTTTGTCTCTTTTTTAAACTTTGATATCTTTTTCGTGAGAATCTTGTGAAGCCTATAACAAGAGCACATCTCTCCAGAAAGGATTTCATTTGTTATTGTGAGGGGCTTGTAGTTGGGGTTTCCATGAGCCTTGGATCCTCCTAATGGGTAGCCTGTGGTTATGAACGTGCAGGGAAGATTTTTTCCCACCCAGTGTCAATGATGAGACAGACACAACTCCTTTGTTAGCAAAGGGACTTTTTTCCCATAGTATACCGTTTTACCTAAAGTGAGAACCTCTCCAGAGTTCCAGGTTTAGGCAGTGTCTTATTTCTAACTTCCACCTGTAAAACGCCAAAAGCCCTGTTTTCTTCCCTGCACCACCTTTAAAACTCAAACCTCTTGATTAATATGTATATAACAAATGCTCCCAAGATAGTTGCTGCATGTGTGTAGGCTTATAACTTCAGTTTTCTACTCTCACTCTGCTTTAGATCCCTGGCCATTTTATCTTTCTTTATCAGATGTTCAGCTATGCATTTAAAATAATGTTTTGTTACATTTTATCCAACATATCCAAGTGTTTTTTTTAATTCAAAAGGTTTCCCAGACTGCCAGAAATAGAAGTATTCTGACTACTTTCTATATTTTAAATATACATCAAAATTATTGCCCACTGATGACATCCTCTTACATTTTCCAGTGCTATTAAGTATTTTTTTTAAATATCTTTTCCATCATGTGACAGAGTTTTATGCAGAAAGAATAAAAAGCAAGTGAATTCAGTCTTTTAATCTTGATCTAATTTTTGAACCAGGTCTTGAAGGCTGACAGAAACCTGCCAGGTGGAAATGGAGGCCAAGCCAGTCAACGCCGAGGCAAGACAGTCATGAAAGTATAAGACTAACAGTCTCTAAAATGATAAAAGTTAAGTATATCTAGGGAGCAGTATCCATTAGAACAAAGATAGAAGATGAATCTGAAAGTGAGGCCAGTTTAGATCATATTAAAAGGGGTCTTGCATGCTACAATAAGGAGTCTGAGTTCTGCAATACAAATTTGGCAAAAATAGCTGTCATTATTACTTAGTAGGTGGTAAGCACTGTACTGGAGATCACATAGAGGATGTTATTATTATCTACATATTATAAATAAGAAACATGAAGTTATTTTCCCAAGGGCCCACAGACACCAGGGGTTGAAACCAGTATTCTGTCTGATTAAAGAGCTTGTGAATTAAATCATTTGCAGTGTTCCCCAATAAACAAAAAGAAGTCAGGTAATGTTTTTAAGCATGAGAGTGAAGCAATAAGACTGGTTAGTTAGGAAAATTGTTCTGTTGACCAAATAGTGTATTGAATAAGGGAATTAAACCCTTACTTACTCTGAGCTACTCATCAGCCCAGAGAAGAAAGCTTTAACCTGGGAAACAAGAACAAATAGAAGGCTTTGCAAGTAGTTGTAAAAGACTTTTGCTTTTTTCTTCATGAACTGGAAGTTCAGTGTAGAATTTTGAGCAAGGACATCCTTACACATTTTAAAAGGATCACTCCTATGGCCATACAGAGAATGGGTCATAAAGGGTAAGAGCTAAAGCAGAAAATTATGCATTTCATGCTCACTCAGAGTAAGCAAGGAATTATTTACAAGGATAGAATTTTGAGCTTCCTTGTTTGGGGAGCCGAGGTGGGAGATACAAAAATGTTCAAAGAGAGCAGTTGTTGGAGGACCAGCTGATGAGAGCAGTTCATGGATGGCCATACTATCTTCCAGAGAAGAAAAGGAGATGAGGAGAGATCTTGGGGAGTTGTAGGAGTTGATAAAGTAATATGGGAAACTATCAGTGATAGTAGTGGAAATCACATTCCTTTTGTTTAACATGTATTTACCATATTGTTTTACTCAGAGTTCTCTAGAGAAACAGAACCAACAGAAGAAATCTGTAGATATGAGATTTATAAAAATGTCTCATGCAATCAAAACCTGTAGCACAGGCCATGAGGCTGGCAACTCCAATGAAGTTCTCTGACAGACTCCACAGGTGAGGCTGGCTGGATGAAGAAATGAAAAATTCTCTCTTCTCCATTAAAGTTTTCAAGTGATTGGATTAAATCTGACTGATCAGATTCTCTTGCTGTGGAAGACATACTCTTAGTTTGATCATAGATGTAGTCAGCCAAAGATGCAATCAACTGATTGATGATTTATTAAATCAGCCTTCTGCTTTATCAAGCAGCCACAAAACATCCTTGCAGTAATGTTTAGGCCAGTGCTTGCCTGACCCAACAACTTGGCACCATCACCTGGCCAAGTTGACACCTGAAACTAACCATCACTTATATCTCAGAAATTCTCCAGAGAACTGACAAAGGGTTATAGGGCTTTGAAACTTGGAAATATCCCAGTAAAGTTCACATGTCAACTTGTCTAGGTTATGGGATATCTAGTTGTTTGATCAAGCAAGCAATGGCCTGATGAGGATACTTCATGGATAACTGTGAGACTTTTTCATGGATTTAAACCATTGGTCAGTTGATTGTGTCTATGACTCTTACATCTATAATTAATAATGGGGATTGATTGCCCTCGGCAGTGAAGGAAGTATCATCCAGTCAGTTGAAGGCCTTAAAGACAGAACAGATGGTTCCTGCAATCAGGAAGAAGAATTCCTATCTCTACGTTAGCCAGCCAGCTTCTCCTGGGGATTCATTAGAATGTTTAGTGGGGTTCCCAGCTTTCAGCCTGCCTAATAGAATTCGGACTTGCCAATCGCAACAGTCTCATGAGCCAATTCCTATAATAAATCTCATAATATTTACATATAAACATGATTTTTGCATTTATATATATATGTAAATAATCTCCTTCCTGTTTCCCTGAAAAATCCTCACTGATGCATGAAGAATGATTGACAATGTTGCACTATGCTGTCATTCAATACTTTCAACAACTCTGTGAAACAGGTATTATCACCCCCAATGCATAGACAAGAATCTAAGTCACAGAAATGTTAAATAATTTGCCTAAGACCAACCACTGGTAATAGGCAGAGATAGAATTCAAATACGGATTTTTTTGTGGCCCTAAAGGGTATGCTTTTTTAAGGACACCATGCTAAGATGAAAAACTTTGTCTTAATCAAGGGGAGAATTATTCAGCAGGGGACTGAAACTCATAGGGGAGCCCAAGAAAATTGCAGTAGCAGCCAAACAGACACATCCTGGAGGTGGCTTTCACTTCCTAACTAATGTTTTCAAGTTGTATCACCCCCAGGATAAATCTCACTAGTCCTAGAGAAAGCCCCCTCTCCCTACCAGGATTCAAGGTCAGTCCTAGCTCTTCAGCCTCTTGTTTTCTCTAGTGGGTCAGAAGCCAGAACTCCTGAGGGTGCCTCAGTCTGTTCTCATCAAGACAGCACCCCACAACCCAGAGGCCCATGCCACTGTGAACCCTCGCTTGCCCTTGCTGCTGTCTAATGGCAGGACTTGCTGATACCACACTGTGAGGAGTGCATTTAGGGGGCTTCCTGGGGCTCTGTTAAGAAGCTCTGCTTTTGTAGCTGGCAAGGCTGGGGCAGGGATATGGAAATCATCTCCTTTCTATTTTCACTCCTTTCCAACATCACAGGCCCTGAGTGTGTGTGTGCAAACTGGTTCCTCCATTTCTCTGGATAAAAATATCCATCCATTTTTCCTTTTGTTTCTGTTTGTTCAGAAAGTCAGAGTTCACCATCTTGTGAATAAAGGGAGTAATCAGATTAGCATAGAATGTCCTGAGGATCAGAGAAGAGAGCAGTCAAGGGTGAAGGAGTGGGGGAAAGGCTTTGACAAAGAGAGAAACAGAAAATAAGACAGCAAAATCATCAGTTGATGGAAGGAAGGAAGGAAGGAAGGAAAGAAAGAAAGAAGATTCAAATTGACACAGAGTCTGTAAATTCCTACCAACTGAGTAGGTTCAATTTACATTTACTAAGTACCTGTTCTATGTAGGTACTATGGTATATTAAGGTTTTCTTCTACCTTTTCTCATTTAATTTCATGTAAACTGAGGAGGCAGTCTTTGTTAGCTGCCTTTCACAGATGAGGGAATTAATACTCCGAAAGATTAAATTATCCAAGTTCCATCAGCTGTAAGTATCCTAAGCCAAGTCTTCCTGATTTCCAAATCAAGCACTCTTTCAACCACATGATCCTGCTGCCTTTTCCAAGAGTGTCTAGGAGATGGAAGATAGTGTGAGGAAAATGGGTTCTTGAAAGAAAAAGGGCACAGAATGAAGAGACTGAGGCATATGTATTAAATATATACCATGTACTAGGCATTTTTCTTTTTGCTAGGTACATAGCCATAGATATTATAAAATATCTGTCCTACCTAGTGTTTATGTTCTGGTAAGGGAAGCAAGATAATAAACAAATATGCAGGTATAATGTGTCAGATGGCAAAAGTGCAAATGGTGAAAAATAATGTAGGTATCCAGAGACTAGAGAGTGCTGAGGGAGTAGCTATCTTCAATAGGGATTTTGAGAAGCCTTCTACTATGAAAATTCATATGAGCAGAGAATTTAATGAAATGTGATTGAAACACAGGTTATTTGAGAGAAGAGTATTCTGGTAGAAAGAATACCTAATGCAGAGGCCCTAAGGTGAATACAAATGTCTCAGTTTGCTAGGCTGCTAAGACAATACCACACAATGGGTTGGCTTAACCATAAAAATTTGTTGGCTCATGGTTTCAGAAGCTGGAAGGCTTGCTTTTTTCTCAGTGTTGGCAGCCTTCTGACCAGCCAATGATCCTTTGGTTCCTTGGCTTCCCTGTCACATGGTGATGTCCTTTCCTTTCTCTTCTGGGCTCATATTGACTTCCAGCTTCCAGCTCCTCCCTGAGGCTTTCTCCCAGTATGTCTGAATTGTTTCCACTTATAAAGGACTCCAGTAATTCAGATTAAAATCTACCCTCATTCAGTCGGGCCATACTTTTACTATAAACAACACCTTCAAGATATTCTGTTTACAATGAGTTCACATCTACAGGAATGCAGATTAAGATTAAGAACATGTCTAAATTAGGGTACATAATTTAATCCATCACAGTACACTTAGTGTTTTCAAGGAAAGGAAAAGAGCCTTGTATGGTTAGAGCTCACTGAGCAAGCAGTAATATTGGAGGTGAGGTCAGGGAGTGAACAGGGGGCAGAAAGAATTTAGGGCCTTAAATCAGTTGTTAGAGTTTTTCTTTGCTTTTGTTTTTTTTTTGTACTTTGGGTTTTAATGAGTAAAATGGACAAGGATGTGAAGGTTTTGAACAGGTAAGTGAAATATTCTGACATGTTTCAAAGGCTCTCTCTGGTGGGTGTAGAGAGAACAGATTAAAAGAAATAAGACCTGAAGTGAGGGAACCAATTAGGAGGCTAAAGAAGTATTCTACAGGAGAGACAATGGTGGCACGGGCCAGGGGCATATCAGTAGAGGTGCTGAAAAGTGCTTGTATTATAGATATATTTAGAGGTTAGAGCTAACTTAGTCTCTGGATATTAAATTTAGGTGTACAGGGAAGAATAAGGGGGAGATTTGTTGGTTTTGGCCTGAGTGCCTGGAATAATGATGTTACCACCTACTGAGTTGCAGAAGACTGAGAGTGAAGATCAGAAGAGCAATACTGGACATGTCAACTCTGAGACGTCTCCTAGATAACCAAGTGGAAATACCCAGTATGCACTTGATATGGATGCATGACCTCTGGAGACGAGAGAGGCCCAGGGTGAAATTATAGCTGGGAATATACGAAGCATTACTCATGGCCATGAAATTAACTGAGTATTGTTAGAGAAACGAAGCCAAGGACTGAGTCCTGAAGCATAGATTTAGCATTTAAAGATCAGGAAGTTGTGGAAAACCTGTAAAAGATATTAAGACTAACCAGTGAGTGGCTAGTGGTGCACAGGAACCAAATGAAGAATGTTTTTCAAAAAGAAGACATTTTGCCACCACACTGAATCCAACCTATTCTGGCACCTGGAAACTGACACCTGGGATCATGTGCCATATAAGAACAGCACCTTTGGCATGAGTTTTGGTGTTTCAAAGGTAGGCATAGGCAGCTGTCTCCAGATGGCTTTTCACAAAACACTTGCTCTGCCAGGAGAAGAAGAACAAGGCCAAAACCCAGAAGGAATTAGAGCTGACAGGGTGAGTTGTGAACCCATGTGAGACATCCTTTTGGGGACATCTGAATAGTTAAGGATTAACTTGAAGGGGAATAATGTATAATAATCAAGCCAGTGGGAGATTAGTTTGGGAATAAAATGGAAGTGTGATGAAATCTAGAAATTGTAAATAAAAATATTTGATTACTTAAAGTATAGAAATTTTCTGCATGGCAAAATAAATAAATAAATATCACACTAAATAAAGAATATCAAAAGACAACAGTCCACAAAAAAATTTGCAAACTTATGAAAGGCAAGGGTTATTCTTTTTTTTACTATGCCAAAAGCTCTACAAAGGAAAAAGACCAACAGCCAGTTTTCAAAAATGAACAAAGGATAGCTACAAACAGCTATAGAAGAAACAAATGGATAGAATTACCAATCAATGAATACATGGACATTAAACATCATTCACAATTTAAAAATGCAAATTTAAACAATGAGATATTATTTGTCACCTTTCAGATTTACAAATATTAAAAAGATTGATAATATTCACTTCACAGGTACAGGGAAACAAAGTTTCATATGTTGTTAGAAGTATATATTGACACACTGTGCTGGTTTGAAAAGCTGTATGTACCCTAGAAGAGCCATGTTTTAATCCTAATCCCATTTTGTAAAGGCAGCTGTTTCTTCTAATCCCTATTCAGTACTGTATGTTTGAAACTGTAATTAGATCATCTCCCTGGAGATATGGCTCAACCAAGAGTGGTTGTTAAACTGGATTGGGGGAAATGTGTCTCCACCCATTTGGGTGGGTCTTGATTGGTTCACTGGAGTCCTATAAAAGAGGAAACATTTTGGAGAATGAGAGAGATTCAGAGAGAGCAGAGAATGCTGCAGCACCATAAAGCAGAGAGTCCACCAGCCAGCGACATTTGGAGATGAAGAAGGAAAATGCCTCCCAAGGAGCTTCATGAAACAGGAAGCCAGGAGAGAAAGCTAGTGGATGATGCCATGTTCACCATGTGCCCTTTCAGATGAGAGAGTTGCTCTGACTGTGTTTGCCATGTGCCTTCTCACTTGAGAGAGAAACCCTGAACTTCATTGGCCTTCTTGAACCAAGGTATCTTTCTCTGGATGCTTTTGATTGGACATTTCTATAGACTTGTTTTAATTTGGACATTTTCTCAGCCTTAAAACTGTAGACTAGCAACTTATTAAATTCCCCTTTTAAAAGCCATCTGTTCTGGTATATTGCATTCCAGTGGGTAGCAAACTAGAACAGATTTTGGGACTAGGAGAATGGAGTGCTGCTGCAATTTGCAAATACCAAACATGTTGGAACAGTTTTTTGAATGGATAAGGGGAAGATTTTGGAGGGGGTGGAGGAGCATTCTAGGAAGGTCAAATAATGCTTTGAAGAGACTGTTGGTAAAAATATGGACTCTAAAGATACTGTTGATAAGGCCTTAGGCAGAAATGAGATATGTGTTATTGCAAACTGGAAGGATAGTGTACTGGTTTGAAATGATGCATGCACCCTAGAAAAGGCATGTTTTAATCTAAATCCCATTTTATAAATGCAGCCATTTCTTCTAATCCCTATTCAGCATTGCATATGTTTAAAACTATAATTAGATCATTTCTCTGGAGATGTGATTTACTCGAGAGTGAAACCAGGTTAGGTGATGACATGTCTCCACCCATTCCAGTGGGTCTTGATTAGTTTTTGAAGTCTTATAAAAGAGGAAACATTTTGCAGAATGTGAGATTCGGAGAGAGTAGAGCAGAACTACATAGCCACGAAAAGTAGAGTCCACCAGCCAGTGAAGCTTTGGAGATGAAGAAGGAAAATGCCTCCTGGGGAGCTTCATGAAACAGGAAACCAGGAGAAGAAGCTAGTAGATGATGCTGTGTTCACCATGTGCCCTTTCACTTGAGCGAGAAACCCTGAACATCATCAGCCTTCTTGAACCAAGGTGTCTTTCCCTGGATGCCTTCAATTGGACATTTCTATAGACTTATTTTAATTGGGACATTTTCTCAGTCCTACAACTATAAACTAGCAAATTATTAAATTCCCCTTTTTAAAAGCCATTCCATTTCTGGTATGTTGCATTCCAGAAGGTAGCAAACTAGAACAGATGGTAATCCTTGTTTTAAAATAGCAGATAATCTGGCAAAAGTGACTAGTGGCTTTGGCTGGAAGACAGATTTTAAAAGCCATGAACTTGGATATTTCACAGAAGAGATCTCCAAACTAAATGTTGAAAGTGCAGTCTGGTTTCTTCTCATAGCTTGTATAGTGAAATGCAACAGGAGAGAGATAAGCTGAGAATTGAACTCTTGGTGACAAAGAAACCAGAATTGATATTCTGGAAAATTCTGGACTTCCAGGACAGAAGACCCCAGAGAGTGGTACCCCATGTGAGGATTTGGCCAAGTGCAGAACCAGTCAGCCATTTAAGAGGAAGCCAGGATCAGACATGGAGTTATCCAGGAAGGATTTGTGGAAACTCTTTATGTCTGATGGGTGTGATCCAAGGATACTGCATAGAAAACCAATGAGAATGTTGCAGGATCTGTATAAAGAGAACCACTGCCAGTCAGGACTGAGAGGGACAGAGAAGGGGCACATTGAAGGAAAAATAACTTCAGAAGCAAAACCATTGAGGCTGGGGTCTGAAGTCAAGAAGCTTTGGGCCAGGAGAGCAGACACACCCAAGCCTGTGGAGAGGGTGAGTTTGCCCTAAAGGCAGAGGATGGGCCTTCCACCTCACTGAAGTAGAAGAGTCATGCTACTCAGGCCTTGGAGCAGGTGAAGCACATTCCTTGGAGATTGGGGAGAGCCTGGTTGCCACCACATGGAGGGGTTGAGCATGTACCCCAGAAAGGCAGAGAGCCCGGATGCAGCCCTGATCCTTGGAGAGGGTGGAGCCAAGAAAAAGGTGGTCTCCCCAATGTCCCCCAAGGTTGCTTTCAGAGAGAGGCAGGCCTCTGTATAGGCAATTGGAAAGGGTTGGACTGCCACTGTCTAAATTAGCCCCAAAGATAAATGAGTCTCAGACTTTAAAATCCAATGGACTTTGCCCTATGGGTTTTCAAAACTGTATGGGTCCAATGACCCCTGTGTTCCTTCCTCCCTAAGGAAATGTGCATATGTATCCTATGACTGTTCCTCCTTTGTATATTGGCAGCAAATAACTTATTTTGAGTTTTTATAGGTCCAGAGCCAGAGGAGAACTTTGCCTTAGAACAGACCATGCCTGTAACTAACTTTGATAAGAGTTTGTACTGCTCTAACTTTGTATTTCATTTGTATTACTACTGAAATAGTTTAAGGATTTCTGATACTGTGATGGAATGGATGTGTTTTGTATATGAAGAAAACATGTCTTTTTTTTTAGGGTTCAGAGGTGGAATGTGCTGGTTTGAAAGGATGCATGTAACCAAGAAAAGTCATGTTTTAATCCTAATTCCATTTTGTAAAGGCAGCTGTTTTTTCTAATCCCTATTCAGTACTGTATGTTTGAAACTGTAATTAGATCATCCCCCCAGAAATGTGGCTCAACCAAGAGTGGTTGTTAAGCTGGATTTGGAGGAAATTTGTCTCCACCTATTCAGGTGGGTCTTGATTCGTTCACTGGAGTCCCATAAAGGAGGAAACATTTTGGAGAATGAGAGACATTCAGAGAGAGCAGAAAATGCTGTAGCACCATGAAGCAGAAAGTCCATCAGCCAGCAACCTTTGGTGATGAAGGATGAAAACGCCTCCCAGGGAGCTTCATGAAACAGGAAGCCAAGAGAGAAAGCTAGCAGATGATACCGTGTTCATCATGTGCCCTTCCAGCTGAGAGAAGCTCTGACTGTGTTTGCCATGTGCCTTATCACTTGAGAGAGAAACCCTGAACTTCATCAGCCTACTTGAACCAAGGTATCTTTTTCTGGATGCCTTTGATTGGACATTTCTATAGACTTGTTTTAATTGGGACATTTTCTTGGCCTTAGAACTGTAAACTAGCAACTTATTAAATCCCCCTTTTAAAAAGCCATTCTATTCTTGTATATTGCATTCCAGCAGCTAGCAAACTAGAACACACATTTTGTAGAGTAATTTGTAATATCAATAAAAAATTTTTAATAGACTATAATTTTGGCAAGTTTATACTTATAGAGAAATTGTGACGATAGTAAAGAGAGTTTCCATATACCTTACACTGAATTCCCACTATTATGAACACTTAACATTGGTATGATATATTTATCTTATCACAATTAATGAACCAATACTGATAAATTATTATCAACTGAAGTCATTCTTTCATTCATATTTTCTTAGATTTTCTTGTGCTTTTTCTGTTCCAGGATTCATCCATGATGCCACATCACATTTAGTTGCTATATCTCTTTAGACTCCTCTTGGCTGTGACAGTTTCTCAGATTTTTCCTTGTTTTTAATGACCTTGACAGTTTTGAAAAGTGCTGGTCAGGTATTTTGCAGAATGTCCCTCAAGTAGACCAGACTGAGCATGGAATGGAAACCAAGATCTGTGTGCAAGGTGACCTCATTGCTACTAGGGTGTCATTGCCTCTAGACACTCACAGTCGACAGAATGAGGACGTGTTTGTGTGTATTCTAACCACTATTGCTTAGAAATAAGCTATACTTATTTCTAGATGTAGATAACTATATCAATAGTGAAGCAAAACATGAATCATACTGAGGTTTCCAATTCTAATCCATCTCCACATGGAGCATTCTAGCCTTTCTACCATTGCTTATTTGAAACCTCCAAATCTAACAGTGAGAAACCTGGTTCCAACAATCTGTCACACATTTACCTAGCTGTTCAATCTTGTACACATGCATAATGGTTTCAGAAATCTTAACCCAAGCTCTCATGGTAAACAACTTTATCAACTAGTGCAGAATGCTTATTTCAGTTCATTTTCCTTTTGTATCAAAGTCTTCACTCCATTCTAAAGTTACTTAAGTGAGTGCTTAATTTCCCCACTTCCTTCAGTTCTGATGTTTCTGTCACTTGCAATACAAGTAGATTATTTTGGCACATTCTGCATTCCATCCTGAGATCTTCTGACCTATGTAATTGTTTAAAATTTGCCTGCATTCAGGTTTGCTCTTTGTGCTACAAAGTTCTCTGGGTTTTAACAAATGCATATTGTCTGTATCCACAATTACAGTATCATACAGAATAGTTTTACCATCCTAAGTGATCCTCTGTGTGCCTCATTGTATTCAGTATCCTCCTAACTTTAGGCAATCATTGATTTGCTAACCACTTCTACAGTATGGCTTCCCTGGAAAGTCATATGAATGGAATCATACAGTGTATATTGTTTTCCGACTGGCTTCTTTCATTTAGAAAAATGCATTAGGATTCATCCATGTCTTTGTGTGGCTTATTGGCACATTCCATTTTATTGCAAATGGTATCCATTGTATGGATATGCCAAAGTTTGTTTATCCATTTATCTATTGAAAGATTTCTTGGTTGCTTCCAATTTTTAGCTATCTATTATGGATAGAGCTGCTATAATCATTTACATTCAGGTTTTTGGGTGTACATGCATTTTCTGGTTAGTTTTATAAATACCTAGGAACACAGATGTTGGATTGCTTGGTAAGACTACATTTAGCTTTGTAAGAAACTGCCAAACTGTTTTCCAAAGTAGCTGTTCAATTTTGCATCCCCACTAGCAATAAATGAGAGCTCCTGTTTTGCTGTATCCTTGCCAGCAATTGCTACTATCAGTGCTTTGGATTTTAGCCATTTAAATTTCATTTCCCTAGTGACAAATGATGTTAAGCGTCTTTTCCTATGCTCACTTGCCATCTGTATATCTTCTTTGGTGAGGTGTTCAGATCTTTTTCCCATTTTTTAATTAGTTTGTTTGTTTTCTCAGTGCTAATCTTTGTGTCCTTTATCATGTGTGCAAATATATCAAATATATTTGCAAATATTTTCTTAGTCTGAGGCTTGTCTTTGCATTCTCTTTATAGTGTGTTTCACAGAGAAGAAAGTTTTTATTTTAATAGAGACCAGCATCACTTTTTTTCTTTCATGGATTGTTCTTTTCATGTATCTAAAAGACACAAAGTCACATAGATTTTCCCTAGATTTATTCTAGAAGTTCTTACAAACTTACATTTCACATTTTAGTCTCAGCAATTTGAGTTCATTTTTATTTACAGTGAAGTTTTATTTCTAAGTTCATTTGCTTGCATATGGGTGCCCAGTTATTCCAGCACCATTTGTTGAAAACATATCCTTTCTTCTTTGAAATGCCTTTGAACCTTTGTCAAAAATCAGTTGGCTCAATTAGTGTGGGTCTTTTTATGGGCTCTCTACCATATTCCACTGATTCATGTGTCTATTATTTTGCCAACAGCACACTATTTTGATTATTGTACCTTCATAGTAAACCAAAATCAGGTTAGGTAAGTATTTTGTCTTTGTTATTTTTTCTTTACTGTTGTGTTGACTATCCTAGGATATTGCCTTTCCATATAAAATGAGGAATCGGTTTTCCAGTTAGCTTGTATTAAATCTATAAATCAAATTGGGAAAAATTAATATCCTAACAAGACTTCTTTTGATCCATGAACACAGAATATCTCTCTATTTATTTAGATCTTTAATTTCTTTCATCAATGTTATATAGTTTTCTGTACATATTTTGCTAGATTTATACATTAGTATTTCATTTATTAGTAATTTTGTAAATTGTATTACATTTAATTTCAAATTCCAATTGCTCATTGCTGATTAATAAGAAGGGAATTGATTATTTTTACTTGCATTGTATCCTGCAAACTTTTTATATTCATTCATTAGTTACAGGAGTTGTTTTGTTGATTCTTTAGAATTTTCTGTATGGACCATCATGTCAACTATGAGTAAAGACCATTTTAGTTTAGTTTGTTGTTTCCAATCTGAATGTCTTTTATTTATTTTTCTTGTCTTATCACCCTAGCCAGAACTTCCTGTACAATGTGGAATAAGAATGGTGAAACAATACATACTTGTCTTGTTCTTTCTCCTAGGGGGGTAACTTCCTGTTTTTCACCATTACATCTGATGTCAAATGTAGGTTTTTTTAAATTGTTCTTTAACAAGTTGAGGCAGTTTCCCCTCTATACTTAGATTACAGATAGTTTTTTTTTAATCATGAATAGGTGTTGGATTTTGACAAATTCTTTTCCTTCAAAAATGATATGATTATATTATTTTCTTTATTTAGCCCATTGAAATGATGCTTAAATTGATTGATTTTTGAATGTGTAACTAGCCTGAGATACCTGGAATAAATCCCAATTGATCCTGGCATATAATTCCTATGATGCATTGTTGAATTTAATTTGTTAGGATTTTATTAATTATTTTTATCTGTGTTGATGAAAGGTATTATAGTTGTTTTAATATCCTAGGCTGCTGAAAACAGATACCATGAAATGGGTTGAACTGTAATGGAAGACACAAATATACATATCAAACAAAGATGCACAACAAACTCTGATCAAGATAAACCCAAACAGAACCATGCTACAGCATATTATAATCAAACTGTTGAATGCCAAAGATGAAGAGAGGGTTCTGAAAACCACATGAGAAAAGTGACATGTCACATATAAGGGATTCTCAAATAAGATTAAGTGCCAATTTCTCATCAGAAACTGGAGGTAAGGAGGCTTTGTGGATCAAACCCAGGGGGAAGCAGGGCAAGATGATGGCTTAGTGAGGTGTGGAATTTTGTTAGTCCTCCAAAGCAGCTAGTAAATAGCTGGGAGCAGTACAAAACAAGTGCTGTGGGGACATCAGTGATCAGACACACAGCATACACCAATCTGGACCGGGTGGAACCACTGAAATCTCACACAGAACTGTAAGTTCCCCAAGTCACAGATGCTGGTGCCCCTCCCCCATGGGCACGGCAGGCTGGTTCCCTGAGGGGAAAGGAAACAAGCTTTACTAGCAGCAAAGGCTTAGCTCAATCAAGCTTCAGTTGTGGAATTAACAAATTCTGGCTACTAAAAACAGGCCCCCAGCATAGATAAACCTGAAATAAGCACTAAAGGAAATAGGAGTTTTTATCCCAACAGTGAGGGGGTGGGAAGCTGATGGAAAAAAAGAAAAAAAAGAGCCAGAAGCTTTTTGAGTTGGACAGCACAAAATACTGGAAAAGGCTGCCCCCCCAAAAAAAAATGGGGGCCCATAGAGCCTACTAGCAACTTAAGCGCTTAATTGACAAGCCTGGGGAGTAGGAGCCTGGCTCTGAAAAGCCTTTTTTTTTTCCTACTCCTTAACAGTTCATTAGATAGAAGTGAAAGCATTCTCAGGCTTCAACACTGCCCCAGGCAAGGACAGGATTAAGCTTGTCTGCAAGACAAAGTAACTATTCAGGTGAAAGGAGTTAATTTCCTACAGAGTGTATCTTCCCCAAGATAAAGGTGGGGCCCAGCTTAAGTGGGATCCCTCCTTCAAGGAGTTCAGGCCCCAGGGACTGGAAAACTAAATCAATTAAAGCCATCATGCTACCTCACCTCTATCTCAACCACACCCCTGGCAGGGAAATTAAAGGCATCACATCACTTTAAATTGGTAGGAAGTTGCATGCAGATAAGTGCCATGTGCTGGGAAGGATAGGAAAAGCACAGTGTAGAAACTTCACAGGAAAGTCTGACATCCTGCTGGGTCTCACCCACAGGGGAAAACTGATAGCTACTATTTTCTCCTAAGACATGGGCCTGTCTAGTCTGGGAAAATCTGACTGGGGTCTATAATATTTCAGGAGACTGTCCTTAAAAAATAAAGGTTCCTTATAAATAGGGCAAGAAACAGAAAAACAAGAACTGAAAAATTCTGATCAATTAAAGCTAGTGGTCTAGAATGAGTTGAACTGAATGTCAAAGAACAGATAGAGAACAAAGCCTTCCAGTAAGAAATTCCTAAGTAAAAGAGTGAAAGCAACCTCCAGAATAAACTAATTAAGTAAATCAAATGCCTAGACACCAGGAAAAAAATAACAAGTCATACTAGATGTTCTTGTTTGCTAGCTGCTGGAATGCAATATACCAGAAATGGAATGGCTTTTAAAAAGGGGAATTTATTAAATTGCTAGTTTACAGTTCTAAGGCCGAGAAAATGTCCCAGTTAAAGCAAGTCTATAGAAATGTCCAATCAAAGGCATCCAGGAAAAGATACATTGGTTCAAAAAGGCCAATGAAGTTCAGTGTTTCTCTCTCAAGTGAGAAGGTACATGGCAGATTCAGTCAGGGTTTCTCTCTCAGCTGGAAGGGAATGTGGTGAACACAATGTCATCTGCTAGTTTTCTCCCCTGGCTTCCTATTTCATGAAGCCCCCTGGGAAGCATTTTCCTTCTTCATCACCAAAGGTTGCTGGCTGGTGAACTCTCTGCTTCATGGTGCTGCAGCATTCTCTGCTGTCTCTGAATCTCCAGCTTTTTCCAAAATGTTTCCTCTTTTGTAGTATTCCAGTAAACTAACCAAGACCCACTTGAATGGGTGGAGACATGTCTCCACCTAATCCATCTTAACAACCACTCTAAATTAAGTCACATCTCCACGGAGATGATCTAATTACAGATTCAAATATATGGTACTGAATAAGGATTAGAAGAAATGGCTGGATTTATGAAATGGGGTTAGGATTAAAACATGGCTTTTCTAGGGTATATGCGTCCATTCAAACCAGTACACTAGGAAAATCAAAGGTATGGCACAAAGAAACAAGAAAACACTTCAAATAAGATACAGGAGTTGAAACAACTAATTCAGGATGTTCAAATTGACATGAAAAATCTTGTCAAAAGCCAAATCAACGACCTGTGGGAAGATATAAAGAAGACATAGGGTGAACAAAAAGAAGAATTTAAAAGTTTGAAAAAAAACAAGTCACAGAACCTATGGGAATGAAAGGCACAACAGAAGAGATTTAAAAAATAAACAATGGAAACCTACAACAAGAGAGAAGAGACAGAAGAAAGGATTAGTGAACTAGAGGACTCAACATCTGAAATCCAATGTACAAAAGGAAATATAGGGGAAAGATTGGAAAAATATGAGCTGGGTCTCAGGGAATTGAATGTGAACATGAAGAGCATGAATATTTGTGTTGTGGGTGTCCCAGAAGAATAAGAGAAGGGAAAAGGCAGAGAAAGACTAATGGAAGAAAGAATCACAGAAAATTTCTTATCTTTTATGAAAGACATAAAATTACTGATCCAAGAAGTGCAGAAAACCCCAAACAGAAGAGATGTAAATACACATACTCCAAGACACTTACTAATCAGATTGTCAGATACAAAGACAAAGAGAGAATTTTGAAAGTAGCAAGAGAAAGCACTCCATCACATACAAGGGAAGACCAATGCGTGGATTTCTCAGCAGAAACCATGGAGGCAAGAAGGCAGTGGTATGATATATTTAATATTCTAAAAGAGTAAAATTGCCAATCAAGAATTCTATATCCAGCAAAATTGTCCTTCAAAAAATGAGGGGGAGATTAACACATTTCCAGACAATCATTGAGAAAATTTCTGACTAAAAGGCCAGCCCTGCAAGAAATACTAAAGGGACTACTACAGGCAGATAGAAAAAGGTAGGAGAGAGAGGTCTGGAGAAGAGTATAGAAATGAAGAATATCAGTAAATGTAAAAAAAGAAAAAAATTAGATATTACATATAAAATCCAAAAG
>PVIY010025936.1:0-36094 GCA_004026745.1 Myrmecophaga tridactyla | reverse complement strand
TATGCATGGTTTTTGACAAAGTAAAGATGAAAGGTAATTGTATAAATATTTCATAAAGGGCCTGAAGTTTAACCTCAAAACTTATCACTGATAAGAATTACTGTTCTTAAAAATAAAATATTTGGAAAAAAATTTCTCAAAAAACAGTGAAGGCTCTGATTTTTCTTATATTATCTTGAAATAGACTAAAAAACAACAATAACAACAACACATCACCCAGCCTGCTTTCTTGATTTTATCATGCATGCAAGTAATTACCTTCTAGACTTTATTGTATCTTAGAGCAATAGAAAGGGGAATTAATGAGATATTTTTCTGCTAGAAGAAAATACATTTTTTAAAACTCTTGTTGACTATATTCTGTCTTTAGTTATTCTTTGAATTTTAAAATATTTGATTTCAGGAAGCATGGTCAGTCCAGGGTCATGTAGGATAGCTAGCTTTTCACACAATGAAAATGCGGGAAAATTGCATAATTTAGTAGGCTTTTCTCTGTTGCTTTTGTATTGACATATCCAAACTTAAGAATATTACTAAAATTTCAATGCGTACACATGAGGGAAAATAAGGAGAAGCATTTCAATTGATACCACTAGAATTTTTCGTTTTCTTGACCATAGGAAATTGCATACATTGTCTTCCAAGTGACTTAACAGATTGTTTCAAGCTCATCCCCCCTCCACTGGTTTATTATTTTTAAGCCAGATTGAATAATGCTATCTATCCTGAGTTCTTTCCTACATCTATTTCTTAATCAGACTTTATAAGTAAAGAAACTGATATTTGGAGAGAATATAAGTAGTTTGTTTAAGATTCAACCTTTGTTTTTTGGGCTCTGATGAAAAGCTATACCATACTCCTTGGATGACATAGCTTTTTTTTTTTTTATCTAACCTGCTGTGATATTTTATCTAATATCTTCTTGATTACTGTCCTCCTGATAAATTAACTTAAACATTGAAGGCAATGCCAGCTATAGATTAAGGTTTATTCCCAATTTTAGTGATCAGTTTGGGCTTAGGTCAGCTGAGAACAAAGTATCTTTAGATCTATAAATTACTGATTCAATATTAAACTAGTTTTGTTACAGTTCCTACTCTAACTGTGGCAACCAAGTGTTCTAGTAATTGAATTCCATCAGAAATCTCTATGCCAAAAAAAATCCTTACTCTCTCAGAAGCTGAGTTTTAAACCTGGGATCTAAATGTCCCTAAAATGACTGGTTCCTGCATCTGAAGCCCTATGTTCTGATAAGTACCTTACATACCTTTGTTTGCTATAAAAGGTAGTGGAGATGCAAGACTGTAAAAACACAGTCCCAGCCCCCTGGAATCTATAGTCCATATAACTGTTATTGGGGTACTCCAATTAACTGTCCACCTAAGACTTAGATTCACATCCTAAATTTAATGAATTCCTAAATCTTCTATTAATTACCATAGAGGTTTAAAATACATGTAACTCCATGATTACTCTAAAAGTAATCATATCTTCAGCCTCCCCTAACTTCAGATTGTGGTAGGTTAAGCTAAACTTCCATTCTCACCTTGCCTTTATGTGTCTGTATTTTCCAAGCGAAACGACACGTATAATATTCTTTACAATCATGTTCTCACTATTAAATAGGAAACTGTCTTATTTGTAATATACAGTTGAATGAAAGCATTGCATCAACCAAGCTTCAAACACTTTCTAATTATTTAATATTCATTCCATCATGTATTTAACTGAAATGATAATGATCACAAAGATGTAAATATGGATATCTCTTTAAGATATATGTATATGTTTATATATATAATAATGATATGAGATATTGAATAAATTAATTTAAACTAAAAATAAGAATTTCTAATTCATCATTACTAACATATTCTATAGGAAAACTCTGAAACAGGGTTATTCTAATTAAAATTAATGATCAATAATTTATTTTCTCTTATGAAAATTTTAATTTTCCCTCATGTTTTAGAAACTATTAGTTGCATCAGTGTGGTTCTACTATGGCTATCTAAATCAATTTTGCAACTCCAAATGTTAAAAAAAAGAATAATAAAAGCTGTCAGATATCATGTATGAAACAATTTTGAGAAAGTCTAATTTTATTTGCCATTCCATCTGCTAAGATGGTTATCTTCATTACTCAAGAAGTCAGTTCTATGAATTTTTAATGGGCTAATTTCTCAAACTTGGTATAACATCTGGGAAGAAATTATTCAAATAATGTTTCCAAGTATGTAAATTTATTACTGTGAGTTAAAGTTTAATCATGGATTCCTATTTGTTTTTTTAAAATAATTTTAAAACATTTGAAATCTTCTTTGTAAAGATGAATTCTAACTATGCTTTAAATTTATTTAACTCTGTTTTTAATTTCTTAACACAAAGATACCTTCTGGCATAAAAGTAGAAAAAAATCAGATTCATATGTTACCAAAGTATATAAAGGCCTAGTAATTTTGAGTGTTGTATTAAATTATTTTCCTAAAATGCATTTACCATCAATATCGAGAAACTCTAGACTTTGACACAGATGAATGGACTGCATATTTATTCAAGCTAATATTCTTGAAATATCCATTCTGTAAATCTTAAAAACATAGTTAGAATAAGGAAAGGCATAAATTAAGCATTTTTAAAATTTTGCATTTATCACATTTATTTTATAGAACCTGTAAGATACTTGATAAATTATTTGGGGGAAATTATACACATTCATTTCTCTTAAACTATTTATCTTAATTTTTTTTTTTGCCAGTGAAATAAGCATATCAAATCTAACCAATAAAGAATATACTTTTGCAGTTGCCAGCATCTGTCATATATAGAACTCATGTTCTGGGGGAGAAAAAGCCGAAAGAAAGACAAGAGGGAGTGAAGGAGTGGAGGAAGAAAAGTAAAAAGAAAGACAGAGAAAAATAGTGAAAGAGACACAAAAAGAAAAAGAAAGAGAGAGAGAGAAAAGATGACCCCGGGTGAGGTTAGGAGGTTAGACTTAGCTAGAAAAAAATTTGATGAATAGATTTGATTCATCCCAGTTTGGAGCATGAGTTGATTCACAGTCTTGGATGAAGCTACTAATGGTCCAAGAGTTTGGTGCTCACAGATTGTTTAATCTATTATCTGGTAAAAAACAAAAACTTACTTTGTTGAATAACAGTAGAGTAGTAAATATGAAATCATATTCAATTATATGAGGTTCAGACCAGAGTTTTTTAAGAAATTTAAGCAACAGAATCACTGTCCTTTGGGTTATTTGGTAGGCTGAATAATGAATGGCCCCAGGCACCTGTGAGTATCATTTTGCATAGCAAAAAAGGTCTTTGCAAATATAATTAAGTTAAGGATTTGGGATGGGGGAGATTATCTTGTTATTATCCCAGTTGGGTCTAAATGTAATCACAAATGTCCTTATAAAAGAAAGTTAGAGGGAGATCTGAGTACAGAAGGTGAAGAAGTTTACATGATAGGAGCAGGGAAAGAAAAGGCAACATGAGGAGGGACCATGAGCTGAGGAGTGAGGAAGCCTCCAGAAGCTGGAAAAGGCAAAGAAGTGGTTTACCTCTGAGAGCTTCCAGTAGGAGCAAGGTCATGGCCACATATTGATTTTGGTCCATTGAAACTGAGTTCATGTTTCTGATCTCCAGAACCATAAGAGAATAAGTGTACATTGTTTTAAACCACCAATGCTGTGGCAATTTGTTATAGCATCTATGGGAAGCTAACACAAAGTGATTTTCTAAATTTCATTTTTCATGTGTTTGTCACTTACTATGTGCTAATAATAGTTCTAAACTGTTCCATCACAGTAGAAAAAAGAAGTTATCTATATGCATGGAGTTTATATGTTTTGGGAACATAGACTAAATGAACAATCCCACAAAGAAATAAGGCAATCTTAGAAAGTGTTCTATAATACGCAGAAATCAAGGCAGACTAATAAAGAAAAGAATAACTAAAAGAATCAAATATAAGCTACAGACCTGGAGAAATCATTTTCAAATAGCATATACAAGAAAGAACTCATCCAGCATATGTAAGGATTTATTTCATAATGTCAGAAAGTAAGCAACCCAATCTAAAACTGTTATCAAGACTGGAATTAATTCATTTAAAGGGCAATAAAAGTACTGGTAAACATGTGAAGTAACCGGAGCTCTCATTTATTAGTAGTGTGTATGCAAAGTGATACAGCTACTCTATATAGAGTAGCATTTTATTCTACCTGTAAACATATGTTTACCATTTAACCCAGCTCTTCCATTCCTAGGTATTTATCCTAGAGAATGAAAACTTATGTTCTTGCAATATATTGTACACAAATGTTTATAGCATTTCTAATCGTAATTGCCAAAAGCTATAAACAATGCAGAAGTCCTTCATCATGTAAATAATACTGTGATTTTTGAAAGGATATATGAACCCTAGAAAAGCCATATTCTAATCAAAATTCCATTTCGTAAAATGGCCGAATAATTCCTATTCAATACCGTATGTTTCCTTCTGTAATTAGATCATTTCCCTGGAGATGTCACTCAATCAAGAGTGGTTGTTAAACTGGATTAGGGGAAGCATGTCTCCACCCATTTGGGTGGGTCTTGATTAGTTTCTGATGTCCTATATAAGAGGAAATATTTTGGAGAATGAGAGATTCAGAGAGAGCAAAGAATGCTGCAGCACCACGAAGCAGAAAATCCATGAGGCAGCGACCTTTGGAGATAAAGAAGGAAAACACCTCCCAAGGAGCTTCATGAAATAGGAAGCCAGAAGAGAAAGCTAGCAGATGACACAGTGTTTGCATGTGCCCTTCCAGCTGAGAGAGAAGCCCTGACTGTGTTCACCATGTGCCTTCTCACTTAAGAGAGAAACCTTGAACTTCACTGGCCTTCTTGGACAAAGGTATCTTTCCCTGGATGCCTTTGATTGGACATTTCTATAGACTTGTTTTAATTGGGACATTGTCTTGTCCTTAGAACTGTAAGCTAGCAACTTATTAAATTCCCCTTGTTAAAAGCCATTCCATTTCTGGTATATTGTATTCTGGCAGCTAGCAAACCAGAGCAAATACTAAGCTCTAGTATATCCATGTAATGGTATACTTACTACTTGTCAATAAAAACAGGAATGCACTATTGACTGAAATATAGACTTAGATGAATTTCAAGGGTATTATTCTCAGTGAAAGGAATCAGTCTCAAAAGGCTGTATAGTGTACGATTCCATTCATATGAGGTTCTTGTATAGATCTGTAGAGCTGTAGTAGTGACAAAGAGTGTGTGGTGGTGGGTGGGAGCAGCGAGTTACTACCTAGCACAAAAGAGTTATTTGGGGTTTTGGAACAGTTTGATCTCCTGATTATAGTTGTGGGTACCCAAGTCTAAATATGTCTTAAAATCCGTAGAACAGACACTAAAAGGAAAAGTACATCAATTTTAGTTCATTTTAAAAATAAAATAATTGTTTTCTTCTATTCATTAAAAATAATAAAAGAATACCTGTGGCGGAGGTGCAAAGGGCAAGGTTAAATACAGTGGTCAGTAAAGGACTCTCAGGAGATGAAATCTTAGCAGGAACGTGGACGACAAGAGGGAGGAACTGTATCTGGGTGACAGCACCATGTGTGGGCCGTGAGTGACAGCACATGCAAAGAGCTGAGGCAGGGGTGAACTTGGTATGTCTGAAGGAGAGAATAAAAATCTAACTTGCTGGGGTTGGGGAGGAAAATGGGGATAATAAGGTCAGGGAGGGATTGGGTAGGAAAACATCACTGAATGGGTGGGTCTTGACAATTAGGAGAACACTGGAGCTGGGGGACCAGGGGACAATAAATCCTTTTAATACTCTGGAGTGGAAGCTCTGTACTCTGGCTGTCCCAACTTCTCTGCCATGGTCACTGATTCGGCAGGAAATCTACGCTGCCTTGATTGCATTCCTTCTTTCTTCCTTCCTTCCTACTTGCTTTCTTTCAGTTTTTTGTATGTTACTTTCATAGCTTTCAATTCACTTTCAATTCTTTATACCATGTTAGCCTAACTGAAACATGAATTCTTTGAGAACAAGAATGCAGCTGAAATTTACTTGCGGCCCCATGGCACCTAGGATGTATCTTCAGCTCAGTGGGTACTTGTTAGGTATCCAGCAGGGATTTTTGTTTATTTAATTCTAAACATTCTCATAAAATGAAAAATTAGAGAGAACTGTAATATAAAGGGGCTGAAATAACTTTTCTAGTATAGTCTGTATTTACTTCAGTAATTTTTCTCCTCTCTAAGAAGAGTAAGGAAGTTACCAAGATAATTACAAAGATTAAAGAAACAAGTCCTGTGCAAAAATGTATAATGGTCAGGGATCTATATTTAGATCAGGAAAGAGAAGGTTAAGGGGATAATTGATACCTGTTCTCTGTGTTACAGCTTGATTATAAGAATCCTGTTCACCCTTTTTTCCCCAAGTATATAAAGGTCAAAAGGATAAAAATCATCATAAATTTGCTGCAATAGTGTTAATTAGACAAATTGAAGAAAAAAGTGCTTAACCATGATGATAATTAATTAGGCTACAAGTTATTGAAAGGATTCTAGGATTCTAATTCTAGTAAATGAGAAAATAAAATACCAACACTGGATTAAATATATTTGGTAGCAAAAGTCTAGTTCATATTGACCCTCATAGGATTACAATTTCTTTATTAAAGAAAAAAATAAAAACGCATTTTAAATTAAAAAAAACCTGTGAAATTAATAAAGTAACTCATTTAGAAATCCATTTCTTAATTTTCATACTTAAGTTTAAATGCTTTCCGTTAGTAATTTAGTTTTGTTAATTTAATGCAATATTACTGAGAGTGTTTTGAAGTAAATTGAAAGAGTGACAAATACAAAATGCCTTTATATTAGTCTACAATTATTTCTTGTCTTTTTTTCTTTTCCAAATGAAACATTTATCTCCATAAGCAAAAAGACCTATTTTATATGATTCTCCATTCATCTCAGAGTTTTGTACACAAGTAGGCATACAGAGGACAATTGTATTGGATTTTATGCTTTAGAGCCATAAACATACTCTAGAGGATCAAATAATAGCAATTTATCAAAAATATTTAACCAGTAACGTGATGTAGGGTATATAAAAGATGTATAAAATTATACTCTCCCCAGCAAAGAAAAAACAAAAGATAAAATATCTAGGATTTGACTACTGTCAGGAAAGACTCCTTTTGTAAGAATTTATGTCATCAGATATAAAATTATGTTTTAGGGTTGTCAAGGATAGGGAAGTTAGCAGCAGTTGAAGCAGCTATGGAAGTCTTTTATTGATTCATCACATATCACTCAGGTTCTATCCTGTTTCAGTTTCTTCTGGTTTGGGAATGACATCATTAAAATGCTAAGGCTGGGCTGTGCAATGGTGGCTCAGTGGCAGAATTCTTGCCTGCCATGCTGAAGAGCCGGGTTTGTTTCCTGGAGCCTGCCCACGTCAAAAAAAAAACAAAAAAAAAAAACCATGAGGCAAAATTGTGGGGCCAGGATGGACATTGCAGACAGAGTGAAAAAATGTAAAGGCGAAGAGTGGAAAATGAACATGTATGATTTAAGCATGCTCTTGTAAGTTCTGGAGCTCACCATGAAATATAATTGGCTGGGCATGATGGAGACAAATTTTGGAGGGGCGTAAGAGGCAGGCAACGCTATAAGGAATGGGCTAGGCAATTATCTTAGAAAGAGATTAATTAATTTTAATCTAGTCTCATTATATTATTGTACATAATGAATGATGGTTGAATATCAGTTCATAATGATCAGGAGCTTTATTTTATACAGGGATGTAGCAATAACATTGCATTTAAAAATTCACATTTGGAAAAACATTAAAAAATGGTATGTAATTTTATGATAAACTAAAAGGTTTTAATATAAGTAGTACAATAGTTGAAAGGATTTGAGGCCATTTTTATCTTCCATAAATGGAATATTGTGTTTATTAAAGATCTTTATTAATAATATAGAATTATTACTATCTCCAAATTCTTATTTATTTTTCCCCATAGGAAATATTCATAAATGAAACGTTATCACACAAAAGCTATTAACAATTCAGAGATTGTCTCTTTCCGAATACTGCCTTTAGGCTCTAACTAGATATTTTTTTGCATGGCTGAGGCCTTGCCTTATTCTCAGCTCCAATAATCACAACATTTATTCTTTTAACTTTAAGTCTAAAAATGTGCAAAATACCTGAAGGTTAAAGGAAAAAATTTCCCCTTGCCTAAAAACACTGTCAATTCAGCTAGAAACCTACTGTCCTGACTTCACCCATTAAAACCTAGTATTTTATTTCAAAATGCAAATATTTCCTGGATTAGTCATACCCTGAGGCATCATCAATTTCTGTGTGAATTGTCAGTTAATATATCAGTAGGGATTAATTAGCAACAAAACATAAAAAGATCCCAAAATAAGTGCTGGATTTTTGAGAAGTTTTCAGAGGAAGGAAAGACTGTCTACAACAAGAAAGGAATTAGTTGTTTATTGAAAAAATGGGAAAGTATCATATATTGCAGACTTCATAAATCTGGCGAAATTTAGTCCTGATGAAACCATCTATACACCATAGATTCTAACACAAACATATTGTTGTTGAGGTATATACAAGAAAGTTTTATTTCCACCTTCTTTCTCTTATTCTAGTGATTTTTAATCTATTGTTTAATCAGTAATATGAAATTCTGCTTTAAAATAGTCTGAACAATAATAGATTTTCTGCAAGAGTGTGGTAGTGGGAGGAGGCTGTGTACATTGATTAGAACCCAGATAGGACCCTGGGCTAGGCTAACTCAGACCATGAGGTCTTCTGAGCAGAAGAGGCAAACACCATCTGAAACTGACAATTGGTATGTATTATTCTCTTAAATCTTGTAATTGCAAACCATTAGTTAATCGTCAGATTCATAAGGGTTTAAGTAAATCAGTAGTTAGATGAAGCAAGACCAGAGGATATGAAAGACTGCTTTTAAATAAGGGTAAACTAGGACCAGGTTCTGACTAACACTGAACTCCCAGGAAGTTGTATGTCATAGTAGGTGTTGGAAGGGACAGAAGAAAGGGGAGCTGGTTAAACACAGGAAGACCAGCAAAAAGACTATTATGTTCAAGAAAGGGAGACAATGTATCATTTTTGAACTCTTGTGTTCTCTGATTGGGCAAGGTATTTAATATTTGCAGCCCTCAGCCCACATTCTGCACTTACATAGATAGAAATAGGATAGACATTGGTGATGCAAAATTGAATAAGGCATACACATAATATGGCATATGAGTGAGGGAAGTAGATGGAATCCTAGAATATATTGTGCAATTCCTTTACACTAATCTTCTTATAAATTCAAATAAAAAATCCTCATTATCTATATCTTTATTTTGTTTTGCTTCTGCTAGAAAGTCACCTGAAAGATTTTAGAAGCTTTTAATTTGCTAACAAAAAAATCCAAAGAAAGTGTGTTTGTACATGAGTCCATCGGAATCTTTTTTACAGTTCTTATTCATAAAAAAACATAGTGTATTCAAGTACACAATTAGGAAATAAACCCATGTTATTTCCTGTTAGAATTGTGGTTACAGTAGTTTGCAAGTACTGAGACCCACAGGCACATTTTGACTTTTAAGTTTCCTTGATGTATTATTTTTGTCAACCTGAGAATATTCCCTATGTTACACTAAATGTAACAAAAGAACATTTTTTATTTAGGTTGTATTACAGAAATTTCTCTCCCTCTGTCCTCCATTTACAGTCATCATCAATATCTATCATTTTTACTTCTCAAAATGTATTTCGAACCCAAATATTTGTTTCAAGCTAAGTGACAATCAGCATGGCAGTGGCTTCCCTTCTCTTTTCCCACATCTGTTCTTGCTAATCCTTTCCCCAAACCACAAGCAGGAGATCCACTGAAAATGCAAATATCATCTTCTTATGGCATTGTTTCAAATCTTTCAGCACCTGTTTTTTTTTTTTTTTTTGCAATTTTTATTTATAGGTAAAGGTGTCTGTATATATATGTATATGATATATATCTGTTTATAGTGACCATGATATATGCATGTATCTGTATACATGTGAATTAGTTACCTGATTCTCCAACCTTTCCCCTTCCATCATTATGGTCTTCTATCATTTCCTCCAACATACAGTTCTCCATTTTATTTCAGAGCTTTGAAAAGTCTAAGGTTGGTCTCTTTGTGGCATACCCTCCTCCTCATTTATCACTAAGAAGATTTCCCCTCATTCTGATTATAAAAGATTAAACATCACTTCCTCAAGAATCTTCTCTATCACCATGAACAAAATCAACTTGAATTTAGATTTCTCCAATGTTATCTACCTACCTACCTACCTACCTATCTATCTATCTATCTATATAAAGTTAGTATATATATCAACTTTGATACATATATATATATGTATCAAAGTAAAACCTCAGAGCTAGAGGTGTCCAGGTTTCTTGGACAGGGGGTGATTTAATATCATTTTGATATAGGTCATACATGCTTAACCTTTAAAACATGTCCATGAGCCCCTGGTTCCTTTGGCCTGTGGGGATTTCAATGAGCCTACCCTGCAGAAGGAAATGGAGTTTTCATGCTTCCATTATAAAACCAGGAGTAGTCAGAGGACTAAAATAAATATTTTTTATTATGTGTCTTCCATCAACTCATATGCTCCATGAATGCAAGCATTATACTTAGTATTATAATCCTAGACTCTGGTCCTGTGCCTTCTTCAATAGACTAAGAATTCATATAATATTATAAAGTGAGTAAATAGATCTTATTATTCCAATGCTGGCTCTGCCTAGATTTTTCTCTTAGTTTCATACTCAGACTCACTTAAGTTCATCCTTAAAATATTTAGATGTATTTTGTCTTTTGCATAATGAATAGATTTATTTCTATGAATAACATACATCTACAGATTAGAGGGCAAAAAGTTTATGTATACAACTGGGTTTCAAATTCCACAGTTCCTACACATTTGGAACCACTAACAATTTTTAACTCAATAACTTCTCATTATTCTTTCAAAAGACAAAAGACAAATTGATGGGTAATTGAATTTGTTCAATTTAAGCATTCACAACCAAAATGTGGGGAGAGGGGGCAGAAATGAAAATGAGAAGGAGAACCAGGAATCAAAACATTCTGTTATGAGAAAGAAGCATGACAACATCACTTTCCTCCATTTAAAACATTTTATGGCACAAATCTGTTTTCACACAATATGTTCAATAATTCCCATTCCAAACTAAAGCACATTAACTTTTAATGATACATAAAATGTCAATCCTTAGCCAAAGAACAGAGAAACTCTTTGAAAAGTTATCCTGAGGAATTAAAGCCTGACGTTAACTCTGCCAAATTCTCTAGTAGAGTCACTCATAATGAATTTCAACTTAACTAAAGAAAAAAATGCAGTTCTCAAAAGTGGTAAAAAAATTCAATTTGACAGTGTGTTTTTTTTCCTTCTATGACCTTACTTCAAGAAAAAGATGGAAAGGAAGGATTCTATAAAATTCATTGGCTTTAAAAATTGAAGCTTCTACTAATATTCATAATTTTGTGATAAATGAAGATAAACTATATTTTTAAATATGTAGCAAAATTTTATTCTTATCTCTTACCATGTCTTCTGATTTAAATAAACATCTAATTAAAAATTTAAAATGTCATTTATACAGCAAAGTAAAACCCTTTGAAAAGAGAAAGGTTATGCTGTTTTTTTACCAATACACTCAGAGGTAGAGGTAAGATATTTGGTTTATATTTATCAAGAGTTGACTATTGGTATTTAAGATTATTTTTTTGTAAATGAATTTGAAGGATTTTAAAAATGATCAGGAAAATCTATTAGCATCGTAAAATAATGTTTAGGGAAAATAGCCATCATTACTAGAACTGCTGCTGCCATTAAATAAATAGAATAATTTGCAAATTGTTGATTATATTTTTCAATAATCTTAATAAATATCAGGCACAGTACCACCACAATTTTATAATTGTGAGTTTATCAGCAATTCATACAATGAACAAATACATTTTCTCTGTCCAAATTGATCTTTTATATCTTGCCTTTAAAATTATGAGTTTTTCAAGATAGTTCAGTTATCACTTGCTCTGTGCAGCCTTTCTGAACCATATTCCTCAATCCCTGCACTGTTATTACTCATTCACTCAGGCAAGATAAGCTGCTTGTCTCCTGAGCACCCACACTATTGTGTTGTTACACTTCACAGTGCTTTTGAATGTGTTCTTAAATTCACCAGGTCCTCAAACCATCAAAGCCAGGAATTTATTTATTTTAGATATCTATGTATCATCATCTAGCCTAGCAACTATTCCAAAGTAGGTTCTTCCTACTTCGGTAGATTTTCCAACAGTGTTGGAAATTTTAACTTATGGCAGATGTAGGTTAAGGAACAGTATATGCATTTTTGGTCAGGAAGATTTATATTTGTTTTCCACTGTCTTCTTGCTTAGAGTACCTCATTATGCAAATTCTATTTTGCATATATTGTATCGACTATGCCACTGACATTAGGGTGATTTTTAAAATATCCATCAAGATGACTTTAAACCAGGTGCAGCAAAGTCATGCATCAAAAGGGGCAAGAAACATAGTATCATTGACTTAAGATAACTGAATAATACAGTTCTGGCACGCAATAGGCAGTGGAAGGGTGTTTAAATAACATTTATTTTTGCTAGTTGTCTTAGTTTCCATGCTGCTAATACAAGCACCACACAGTGGGTTGTATTAAAACAGGGATTTAATTGGTTCACAAATTCCAAGTCCAGAAGGCTGGCTTTCTCAATAGTGCTTTAGTTGGCCAGCAGTCTCTGGGTTGCAAGGCTTTCCCTTTACATGGTGAGGTCCTCTCCTTTCCCTTCCTGTTGCCTTCTGGATTCTGGCTCTGCCCCATGGCTTTCTCAATATATGAATTTCTTCTGCTTAAAAAGGAATCTAGCAATCAGATTAAGGCCCACCCTCATTCAGTTGGGCCACACACTAACTGAAACAACCTTCTTGAGAGATCCCATTTACAGTGGCTGGTACCTACAGGAATGCAGACTAAGACCTTTGCCATGTGTTTTTGTTTTTAGCATCTAATTCAACCTACCTAATCAATTAAAAGAGGCAGATACTAAACACCTTCAGAAAATTACTGCACAAAATGACTGTTCTTCTGGATATTTCAATTATGCGAGATAAACTAGATTTTGCCTTAACTATTTATGTTTCAAAAACAGTATGAATGCCAAGACTGTAGGCTTCAACAGAAAAGCCCAGGGTCTCATCTGATCCATAGGTAGACCAGGTAAAAGACATTATAATGATGTTTATGTTTGAATCTTTGAATCTCCCTTTGACTCTTTCCGCTCTTTTGTTTTTCAAATGAATGTTTCATTCATGGTATATTTATGAAGGGTTACCCTTTATAATCTCCCCTTTTTCATTTACTTTTCTCATACAACCTTTTATATTTACACCATCACTACTTCACATCTAAACTCGATGATCCTCTTATTTGTTTATACTCAGACACAAATGATACAATATCACATTTATGTTGAACATTATTTGACTCTCTATTGCCTATGAGATAAACTCCAGAATGTTTTGTCCTGATAACTTCAGGTTTAAAACCAGTGATCTAATTCACACTTATACATTTTTCTAATACTTCTTTATTATTTTGAAGCAATAAATATATAAATAAAGATAATAAACTAAACTTAACTAACGTAAGAGCATTATGTTGTGCTTTTGTTTGGATCTGTTAAAGCACACTCTTAAGTGCAGTCTGCAAGACTTAAGGAGTTTGAGTTTTCTAATTGAATTAAGAGCCTACATAACTGAGTGAGGGTGTGATTTAACACATTAACTATTTGATAGTTAATCATAACACAAATAGTTGATGATTTAGAGCACTTGCCTTTATAAGATTCTTTTCTTATAAACTACATGAAGTATGCTCCATAGATTTAAAGGACAAAATATATTTTACATGCTTCTATGTGATTCTTAGATTCCTCTGGTATTAAATGAGTACTCTGTATTTAACATTTGAAAAATTATTAAAAGTAAAAATTTTACTTTGAATCGTTAAAGAAGGATTTTAGGATGTAAGGAACTTCTTGCTTCTCCTTTTTGAAGATGATAAGAAAGAATCTTATCCATTTAAACTGGGATTATTGCCTCTTATTTATTTTTCCGCCTGTTTTCTTTTTTCTACTGGAGTATTAATGCGATCTGTACATTATTGTACTGATAATTTCTAACCCAGTGTTTAATAATTCAAAGCATTTGCCTTTATAAGATTCTTTTCTTTGGAGCCTTATCATCATGAACAGCAATTTGCATTAATTTTAACTGAAACCAAATCACTTACATTTTCTATTTATAAGGATGGACATTCTCTCACTGTCTTTCAAATATGCTTTGCAGGTACTCATACGCTCATGCTCCCCATTCCTGATGCCCTGAACTCCACCTTAATTTATCGACTATGAAACAAATCTACTGATATTTTTGAAACCTCTTCCATGTTGTTGCAATCCATTTCCATGAATATTTGTGCATTTATGCTGTCTTCTATTGCTTGGAACTTTTAGCCATTTTTCCCTCAAATTTGTTGAGAGTAAGCACCATAAGAACAATAGACTTGAGATATAATCCCTTATATATGCTAAAACTAAAATACTGTCTTACATAAAATAATTGGTCAATAATCTTATAGAAACTAAAGTATTGTCTCATAAAATAATTGGTCAATAATCTCATAGACAGAGGCAATGATAAAAGCTAGTCTGGCATTATAACTCGGAACACAAAATTTGACTAAGTCTTCCTGTGACTCAAAAAAAAATATATATATATAGGAAAGCAGTCAGTCATAATGCTCTCATTATCTAATAAAAATAAATAAATTCATAAGGAGAGGGAAAAATAAACTTCTCTTGGCTCTAAATGTAAAGAGAAATTCATTTTATTAAACCTTTGTTGAACAATGTAATGTACATGACTTCAATAGCAGTGTCACAATATATTACACTCGTGTTTCATCTAGTTGTTTCTTGTGTTTGTCCTCGAGAAAAATAATAAGCATAATGCAGAATCAAATTTCTGGGAAGTAGTCTCTGTGGAATTAAATCTGTATTAAAGCCTAGTATTGAAAAGTACTTGTGAAAAAGGAGCATTGTGCATTTCCATGAAAGGTGAAAACTATAGGTAAATTAGGCAATGGCAGAGCTAGAAAGGTAGGTTGAAGATAGAAAATGGAGAACTGTTCGAGGGGAAGGTCTTTTAAGCAGAAGACACATATCTTTATATTTGTATTTTAGATTGCAAATCAGATTCTTTATGTAAGTTTATCAACTTCCATATATCCTTTTGAAATAACTACACAGCTATATATTCCAGAGGCTTCCATAGAAGCAATACTGATTTAGTAATTGGGAACAGTTTGTATCAAACAATTAAGAAATATTTACATGTTTTACTCTAAATCCATATTAAGAAACACTCTACCACATTTTAATAATGAAGTAGAAATATGGGTTTAGATAGTAATCTCCAAAATATGTTATTAAAAGAGGTCCAGAGTCAAGCTTTTGACTCATGGTAGAGAGAGTCAAAAGCAGAATCTCTCCCACACTGACAACAGGAAAGAGGCAAACTAACTTCAAATTCACAACTGTTTCTCAGTCCCATCAAATAGTCGAGTTTACAGAGTAATCAAATGGACCAAAATCTAAAGAGAGAAGGTGCATTTAGGGAGAGAGGATGCCAAAAAGTAGTGTTAGAAAAGTGGACAAATTGGTGAAGACTGATTATGGCCCAACGGAACAGCATAAAACCCTGGCTGTTGCAGAAATTGGAGACCACACCTTTGTGAAGTTTTTTCTCCATGAAACCTAATAAGGACTTGTAGAAAACTCTCTTTTTAGGTGAATACATATTTAGTACCATTATTTTTTTCTTGTTAAATTAACCCTGTTATATCTCTCTCTATTATCTCTGATAATTTTCTTTTTTTCTTTTATATTTTTATAGCCACATGCTTTCTTTTGATTATTAGTATGGTGTATTCTATATTTTACTATGCTTTTACTTTTAACTTACATATATCATTATACTTGAAATGAAGTTTTTTGTAGACTGCATATGGCTGGATCACTTTTATAAAATTTTTAAAAATAGAAATCATACAAATTATGTTCTCAGACCACAATAAATTACACTAGAAATCAGTAACAGAAAGATGGCTGGAAGATCCCCCATATATTTGGAAGTTAAGTGCCACACTTCTAAATAACACATGAATCAAAGAAGTTTTGAGAGAAATTAAGATACATTCTGAACTAAATTAAAATGAAAATACAACTTGTAAACATTTGTGAAGTACAGTATATACAGTGTTTTGATGAAAATTTATAACAATAAATGGATTTATTGGAAAAGAAGAAAAATTAAATAATTAAAAACTTAAGCCTCCAAATTTGGGAACTGTAGAAAGAAGAACAATTTAAGCCTAGAGCATGCAAACAGCAGAAAAAAGAATGATTTTAGAGAAGAGGTAAACAAAATTAAAAAAAAATTCTTACCATAATGTCTCATCCAGAAGGAACAATGACAACAACAAAACACAACTAAATATCAGTATCTCTGTAAATATAGATTCCAAAATCCCCCTCAAAATATTAAGAAATCAAATCCAATAATATATAAAAATTAATATATAGATCATGATGAAGTGGAGTTTATTCTAAGTTAAATCAATGTGATTCGTAATATCAACAGGTGAAAGAAGGGAATAATATGTGTCATATTTGTTGATACCAAAATAATCACTTGACACAATCCAACAGCCATCCAAATTAGGAGGATTTCCTAGTTGAATAAAGAGCATCTACAAGACAAAACAAAACAAAACAAAAAAGGACAAGCAACTCATATTTAAAGGTGAAAGATGGGACAATTTCCACTCTAATCTTTAACAAAACAAAGATATATTGTCTTATACTCTAATTCTGCATTGTACCAGAAGTTCTAGCTTGGCCAAGAGTAAAAGAAAAATTAATAAATACAAAAATACAGATTGAAAGAGATAAAACTCTCTTTATTCACACATGACACAATTGTCTAGATAGATAGTCTCAATGAATCTGCAAAAAAATTATCAACTAATAAGCAAGTGTAGTGAAAGTCTTCATACAAAATTTGATCTCTTTCTTATATACCAACAACAAACAATTGTGATTTAAAATTAAAAAAAATTACTATCTACATTAACATGAAAAAATTGAACTGCTTAGGAATAAATCTAGCAAAATATGTGCAGTCTCTATATGGGAAAACTACAAACCTCTGATAAAAGAAATCAAAGACGATCTAAAAAAATGGAGAGATACTCTATTTTTATGAACAGGAAGACTCAAAATTCTTAAAATGTCAAGTATTTCCAACATTGTTGTATAGATTCAATGTAATCGTGATTAAAATACCTGCAAACTATTTTGTAGCTACCAACAAATGGATGCTGAAGTTATAAGGAAAGGCAAAAGACTAGAATAGCCAACACAAGGTTTCAGCAGTAAAAAATCTGGATGAATTGTCTTAAATTTTTTTGAGACTTACCATAATGCTATACTAATCAAAGTAGCACAGTACTCAAAGGGCAAAAAACATTATCCATGGAAAAATTATATAAAGTATATATTATTAGCTTAAAGAACAGCAGCAACTTCTGATCTGTAGTGGACACTGTTAATTAAATAAAAAAAAAAAGAAAAGCTTAAGGCTGGAACAAAATATTTGTAAAGCATATCTGAATATGGATTTACATCCAAAATTTACAAAGAAAAACCTGACAATACCACAAGCTGATGAGGATGGCGAGCAACAGGAACTATCATTATTTGCTGATTGGAATGCAAAATTATAGCCACTTTGGAAGACAGCTTGTCAATTTCCTACAAGGCTGGGCATAGTCTTATCATACCATTCAGTAACCATACCATGCTTTTAGATATTTACCCAAATTGTTTGAAAACTTACGTACACATAAAAACCTGATCATGAATGCTTTATTGCAACTTTATTCATAATTGCTAAAAGCTGGGAAGAATCAAATGTATTTTATTTGATGAGTGGTTAAACATACTGTGAAAATTTCATGCAATAGCATATCATCCAACAATTAAAAGGAAGAAACTATCAAGCTATGCAACAACATAGGTGGATATTGAATGCAGATTGCTTAGTGAAAGAAGCCAGTCTGAAACCTATTTCATGATTTCATTTATATGACCTTATAGAAAAATCAAGAAAGAAGCGATAGCAAACAGATGAGGGTTGCCAAGGGTGGGTTTGTTTTAATTTTCCAGGTGTCTCAAGCAAATACTATGAAATGAATCAGGTTAAACAATGGGAATTGATTTGTTCACAGTATTGAGCTTAAAGTAAGTCCAAATCAAAGTGTCATCAGGGTGTTACTTTCTCCCCAAATACTGTAGTGTTCTGGGGCTAGCTGCAGGTAATCTTTGGTCCTTAGCTTGCCACATTATAAGTCACCATGGTGGCCTCTCCTGGCCTCTCTGGTCTCTTTTGGGCCCATTGAATTTCAGCTTCTCACCTCCCTGGTTTTCTCTCCTTCTGCATTTCACTATGCTTACACAGGAATCCAATAGTAGGATTAAGGTTCATCCTGATTGAGAAGGACCACACCTTAATTGAAGTAACTTCATTGAAAGGTCCTATATACAATGTATGCCCACCCCCAGGAATGGATTAAGTTTAAGAAGATTGTTTTTTTCAGGGGTAAATACAGCTTAAAACAACCATGTGTGAGATGATTGAGTAAGCAAAGCACAAGGAAATTTCAGGGTGGTGAAATTATCCTTTATGATATTGCTAGGGAAGATGCATATAAGCATGCATTTGTTAAAACCCATAGAACATTTCAACAAAATGAATGAACCTTGGAGCATGAAAATTATTAAAAAAAAAGAGTTATGAACCCTAGGGATCCCATGATGGGGAAAAAAAGAATATAACTATAGTACAAATATATAAAATAAGCTCACTGAAATGGGTCAGGGGGAATTGGTGCTATCATAATTAACTTTGGAAATGAGTAGTGGCTTTAAGTCTAAGCAAAACTACTGTACATATTTACTGTGCCTTAGTTGATAAAATTGCTTTCTACAGGGAGATTGATGCATGATTCTGAATCCATGATATATGTGTACTGGAAATGAACATTTAAGTAAATGGATGAAATATGATGTGAGGGAGTTTCTCATTGTTGTAGTGGTGGGTTACAGACATGCGATGGAAGGATAAAATAATCCATGTGATAATGGATTAAACTTGAAGGCAATACTATGAACTCAGGTTTAGTTTAATATAGACACATATAGAAATATTTATAAATATGTCTTCATATATGGATTAATATATATAAATATATTTCATTGTCAGATGAGAGGCCTTAGAAGCAAGAACACTGAATAGCAATTGGCATACCTAGCACCAAGATATTTGTTTCTAATTCCATTTTCCAATTATATATATAAAAAAAAAAACAGGGTTCCTTGGAAAAATGTCAGATTCTTGGATTAAAGTAGGAAATATACTAAATTGGCCTGGCACATTGTAGTGTCATTGATAAGAAAGCCCTAAAAAAACAATGCACAATGATGAGGGTATGTAAAAGGGGTACAGGAACCAACTGAAAGAGCTCTCAATGGCCAAATCTGGAAAAACTGGGGCCAGAAAATCAAGTAATATTGGATTATAACCGAAAGTATAAAATAAATACCCATGAGTCTATACTGATACAAATGATTGAATAAATAAATAAATGATAGTGAGGAGCAAAGTCTCCCAAACAAAAATATACCTGTATAACTTATGTAGCTACATCAAGGAAATGGAGCATAATTCTCCACTCTGTGAGTGCGGGCTGCACATAGTGAATGTCTCCCAAACAAAAATATATCTGTATAACTTATGTAGCTACATCAAGGAAATGGAGCATAATTCTCCACTCTGTGAGTGCAGGCTGCACATAGTGAATTTCTCCCAAAGACTACAGTAAGGAAAGGAGGGGATAAAAGTAAATTTACATTGTAGAAACCTGACCAACACTACCTTAACTGGGTACCAAGGTTAACATCCACTGTAATGTCATGTTGACAGCAAGTGACATTGAAATGATGTGATGAAAATGACAGTTTACCTCTTTATTCTTCCTTCTACAGATGTACAACCCCAGGCTAATCATGAAAAAAAAAAATCAGACAAATCTCAATTGAGAGATTCTTCAAATGGCCTGCCTAATACTCCTCAAAACTGTCAAAATCATCAAAAAAACAAGGAAAATTTGATAAACTGCTACAGCCCATGTGTGCCTAAGGAGACAGGAAGACAGAATACAATGTGGTAAGCTGGTTTGGATCTTGGAACAGAAAAGAATACTCTGTAAGGACTGAGTAAATTTGAATATGGACTTTAGTAAATAATAATGTGTTAATATTCATTCAGTAGTGGTGACAAATGTGCTACTATAAGCTATTAACTCTAGGAGAAACTGAGTGTGAATATATAGGAAATCTTTGTAGTGTCTTCCCAACTTTTCTGTAAACTAAATTTTAGAAGTTTGCCTAAAAAATTCACCCAGTTAAATTGAGCTTATCCTCAGTTTTTATAATGCATTGATTTTATAACACTTGTGGTAGGTTGAATTATGTACCGAAGAAAAACATGTTCTTAAGTCATGTCTGTAGGTGTGAGCTCATTGTAAACAGACCTTTTGAAGATCTTATTTTTGGTTAAGATGTGGTCAACTGAACCAGGATGTGTCTTAGAAGTTATAGAAAAAATCTGCAAGGAGGAATGAGAAGCTGAAAGCTAGTGGAACCCTGAAGAGAAAGGAGAATATGTAACTACATAGATTGCTGTGACAGAAAAGTCAAAGACCCAAGAAACACCAGCAGCGAACCCCAAATGCCACAGTCTTTGAGGACAAAGCATCTCTTTGCTGACACTTTAATTTTGGACTTTTTATAGATTCAAAGCTTTGAGCCAATGAATTCCCATTTTTTTAAGCCAACCAATTATATAATGTTTTAAAAGCCAGGAAACTAAGATAAAATTTTATATAATCACCTGTGGTAGTTAGCTTCAGGTGTCAATTTGGCCAGGTGAAGGTGCCTAGTTCTATTGCTGTGGACGTGTGCCAATGGCATGTGAAGCTCATCTGTTGCTGATTACATCTGCTGTCAGCTAGGAGGCGTGCCTGCTGCAATGAATGCTGTTTGACTTAATTGGCTGGTGCTTAAATGAGAGAGCTCAATGTAGCAGCTCAAGCAGCTCAGCATACCTCAACTCAGCACTAGCAGCTCAGCCTAGGCCTTTGGAGATGCAGAAAGGAATCACCCCAGGGAAAGTCATTGGAAGGAGAGAATGCCAACAGAGATCACCTTGTGACTTTCCATGTAAGAAAGAACCTCAGTTGAAAGTTAACTGCCTTTCCTCTGAAGAACTATACATTAACTAAATAAATCCCCTTTTATTGAAAGCCAATCCATCTCTGGTATGTTGCATTCTGGCAACTAGCAAATTAGAACATCATCTTACATAGTTGTGCTCTTGGGCGCATTTTCTTGTATGCTCAAGAATGTATCGACTAAATATAATATATTGAGTTTTTTATCCTGTGGTTACTTATTCAGAGGATATGGAATAATATTTGCTATATTTGAATATAATACAGTATTATTGACATAAAGAGGACACTACTGATTAACAACAGTTTTAATAAGATTGAGTATACTATTACAATTTTCTTATCTGGATGTGATGGACTTAAACTGAATCCGTTAAAAAAAAATCTAGTTTTCACTTCCAAACCTGTCTTTCTTTCAAATTTCTCTGTTGTGATAAATTGCCAGATCATACATAGAACCTACAACATCATTCTTGAATGAACTATAACCTGAATATTTAGTTAAGAAATATATCTAAAATATTTTTTCATTTTCTCTATCCCCAGTACTAATCACTATTATTATTTCAAGTATTTTTTGACTTGCCTCCCAAGCCTTCTATTCTCCCTTCAGCAATCTGTCTCTCAAAACGTTTGCTGTTATAGTCCAAAGCACTGATATGAGCACATGACTGATGTGTGTGAGGGAATTACTTTATTTTATAGATAAAGTCCAGAATTTTTAGTATCATGATGATGGACCTTCTCAAATTAACTTCAATTTATCTATTTAAACCAATCACCACATTTCCTACACGTTCATGAATGATAATTCTCACTACTTCAAATATACTTGATCCGGAAAGAAAAATCATACGCATTCTTATTATTTTGCCATTCTCATGGTCCTTTTGCCTCTAACAGATTCTTCTCTAATTTTTGACTTAGGAAAATGAATTCACATCTGTAGGCCCTATAAATATCATCAGCTTTCTAAAGCTTTCCTAGACTCCTCCAGCTAAAATCAATTGCTTTTTCAGATGAGAATCACATTTTACCCATAGCTTCAATATATTTATTAAATACACATATACATATATATATATATCTGTTATTATGATTTCTTTATGTATATACCTTCATTCTAAATTGTAGACTCCTTAGTGGCAAATATAGTAACTCCTGTCTCTTATTCCTAATACATCATATTTAAAGGTTTTAATATGTGGCTAATGAACTGAGTGGATATATAAAATCCTTTTCTGAGGTAATCATGTTTATATATTTCTTACAACATTCAGAGTATTTACAAGAGGAAAATCACTGGAATAAAGTCAGGAGACAATTTTAATGCTGCTTCTACCCATATTTTGCTTTTATTGCTGATTTCCTGGTCTCTAAATTTATGGAATATCTTATTTCCCCATGATTTTTCAATTGGCATTTGGAGCAGGATAATTCTTAGGTGTGAGATATTTTCCTGAACGTTGCAGACATTTATTCTAAATATCTGAAAGAATAAAATTCAATGATATTTCTCTTTTTTATATTTTTGAAAATACTCTTACTTATATCACTTAGAGACTATTTTAACTGAATAATGAATTATTTGGATTAATCAGTAGCTGTTCCTTTTCTGATTAGCACTGATTAATCTACTTCTAACTACATAGGCTATTTGGAAAGAAAAGACACTACAGTGTAGATTAGTGATGATTGGTATTTCAAATAGTATATTAGGCAGGACTAATATTACTGAGGTTAATTTCTACTAATTTGCACTTAATAGATCATCAAAGAACAAATTATATGATCATAATAGCATGAAATAATTGCCTTATCTCTATTAGTAATCACTAAGCAATAACTCTCTAGATTAGACAGCTAGTCATGCTAACTTTATTTTTACCAAAAATCCTTAACATTTTTATATTATTTCCCTTAAAATAATGCAACATCATGGTGATACATGAATATGCATGCACAATGTATTATGACAGTGCTCACTTCTTGAAACCTAGATACTCAGTGTGAAATCCTTTTCCAATCCTTGCCAATTATATCATTGATAAGCATTAGCAATTAGGATTTCCTCAAAGTTTCCTAGAGTTTATTTCTGGGTTCAGTTGAGAGGAGATATCACATAAAAGCATTATATCTTTTGAAACTTTTCAATAGCTCTTTTAATTGTATCGTTATTAAATTTTCATGTTTATTCTTCATTCCACAAATATGTATTGAAGACATATTACATGACGGGCTCTGGTATTGCTTAAAGGTCATATATAATCTGACTTTTAGCTTATAGTCCAGTGATAGAGACAATCAAATGTGTGGTCATAAAGCATGAATAGCATGATGTTGGCAGAATTACAGGGTTCTATAGGAGTACATGGGACGAGACCAGTACAAAAACAACAACAACAAAAGTCCTGAAAAATACAAAAGTAGGAATATGAAAAGCCTGGAAGCTTTTAATTTGTTCTTTTCTTTGATGGTCTATTAAGTGCAAATTAGTAGAAATTAACCTTGGTAACATTAATAGTCTTGCTGAATATTTTATATGAAATACCAGTCATCACTAATCAACATTGTAGTGTCTCTTTTCTCCAAATAGCCCATGGAGTTAGAAGTAGATTAAGGCATGATCCTTTAGATTTAAATTTCAAGACTTTAGAAAGACCATTCTGGTTGCCATGTAGAAAATGGATTGTGAGAAGAAAAATCAATTTCATTGTTTTTACTTCGTTAGATTATTGAATATACTGTAGAAACAACATTTTATTTAATCAAATGGTGTACTATATATGAAATATCATTTAACTTTTCACAACAGTTTTTTTTATAGTCTATGGTTTCCCTGATATGCTTTCTAATAACTTTTTAAAATCTCTTTCCCTTTCACCACAGTGTTTATCTTCATTGTGCTTAGAGTATGTGTTGGATTGTGATAATCCCAGGAGGAAAGCTATAATCATTTAACCTTGGATGTTTTAATATTCTTATAAGGGAGATATAGTGTCATCATCATAAATCATTGTGAAATTCAAGTAAGGTTGCTTGACCATGAAACCTTGGCTACATTGACTGGAAAGAAAGCCAACGCAATGTGCGTGAATTGGATTCTCTGTAATGTCGCATTTAAACTCAGGAGCTTAAAGATTTGTAGTGGAGACCTGAGTTGTAAGAAAGTAGAGATAAAGATGGATGCTCTTCAAAGGTCTTATATTAAAATTTCTGGAATTGTCCATAATCCTACTTTTCCTGGGATTGTTCTGTTAACTTTTCCTTGGATTCAGCAAAATGCCCACTATCCTTAAAATAAATCCATTTTCTCCTTGAGCTATTTTGATTTGTTTTAAGCCTCTTAGAAAAAATAAAATACCTTCTATATTATAGAATAATCATTTGATAAACTAAAGGATTTAAGGTCTGCTAGTATTAAAATATTTAATGTTATTTCCTTATCTGATGAGAAATGTTAATACTTTTGTTCAGTCACTTTTTATAGTATCTATTGGTTTGATTATGATACCCTTTACCTTGAATCAATCTATATAAAACAGAACTCTAATTCTCAAAGTGTGAAAAAAAAAAGAAAATAATATTGTTTCATATTTCCAGAGGCTGAGTGAGAATGATACTTAATTTGATAGTTCAATGCCATCCTGAATAATAAGGGTCCACAATACTTTGTCTTCCTGTGCTCTGATTGTGCTCTTCTCAACATGCCAACATGACTCATGCATTGTTCCAAATTGTTTCATTTGTTATGGTCATTTTGTCCTCCTAGAACAATATCCTGAAGCAAAATGAGATATTGCATTTTGTTGTTGTTGCTGTTGTTTTTGTTTGCTAAAGCTTCCGGAGCACAATACACCAGAAATGGATTGGTTTTTATAAAGGAAATTTATTTCATTATAAATTTACAGTTCCTCAGAGGAAAGACAGGTAGCTTTCATCTGGGCTCCTCTGTCACATAGGAGGCACACAGCAAAGTCTGCAGGCCTTCTCTCCCGGCTTCTGCTTCCAAATGGCTTTCCCTGGGGCATTTCCTCTCTGCATCACCAAGTGTTTGTGTCTCTGTCAGCTCTGAGCCCTTTCTCTCTCATCTGACTTCTCGTTTTTAGCCTCCAGCTGATTAAATAAAATTTCACTCGTTAGGGAAGAGACGCCCCTTAGCTGACCACAAATGCAATCAATCATAGATGAAAGTCACATGCTGATGAAATTCACAGACTCAGAATAACTGAGCACCCTCACCTGGCCTATTTTTCACCTGAAATTATCATCTTTTTTTTTTTTTTTTTAATTTGTGAGTGTGTGTGCATGAGAGAGGGATTTAAAAGCATTAACTTTATCAGCCAGAATTGGTTTACATTGTTCTTAGTAAATCCATGGTTAGAATTACTACGATTGAGTTAAACCATTAAGGATTCCTCTCTAGGGAAAGAGTTCAAGTCCTGCTTCCCTAAAGCCCATATATGCAAGCACAAGTGGATACTTTAAGGAACAAGTACGGTATCCATGTACATTAGTAGTTCTCAACCCCCTGAGTGTATCTCATGATCAAAGAAGATCAGATGAAAAACTTTGAAAATATACTGATACCTGGACCCAACCAAAAAATTGTGATTTAATTGCTCTGGACTGTGGCCAAAACATCAGGATTTTTAAGCTCTCAAAGTGATATTTCATTGTAGGCATAATAAAGAATCTCTGTAATAAGGGTGAGGATAAGAAATCAACAGTTTTCACTTTACCACAGTTGTAAATTAAATAGAGGAACAGCAATAATAAAAGAACATACATATACACATAAGTTTTTTTTCAAGATTGATAAGGTGAGCAGAAAGCACAAAGACAGCTTTCCTTACATATTGAATAACAGGAAATTATCAGCATGAGATGGTAGAAGAAATGTCCACTTTCTGGACTGTACAATACCATTTAGAAATAACTGCATTTAAAAGAAATACTTTAGAAGTTAAGATAAAATCATAATCTTGTATACAGAAGCAACTCTGAAATTATCAAATATTACCCTCTCAAACATCTGAAATTGTCCTAATGAGTTTGTACTTAAATTAATGGCTCCATGGCCAAAACATTGTAAAAGCAGACAAGAAATGTGAAACAGGATCATCTAAATAATACATCATGGAATGGGATAGGTGAACTGCGCATTGAAAGATTTGTTCTAATAGATTATGTAACATGAGTAGTGATTGTAGATCATGGGTAGTGGAGAAAGAGCATGAATATATTTCATCAGCTTCATATTTCCAATGCAATGATAAGAATTGTCATATTCTCCATGTACATTCATTTCCATGTGTTTGAAATGTCACAAGACTGTGAATGCACATTCAAGCTAGCCCTTAGAGAAATATTTCATTCAGGAGATTTCCATTTCTGTGGGGATTGCATATGAGGAAGACATGGTTCCAGTCTGTAGGAAATTGACAATCAAATTGGGGAAACACAACACAAAAAGAAAACAATTTACTGTTAAATGTTGTGGGTAAGCTAAAATACTACATCATATTGCCTTCAAAATGTACCTCACAGAGTCTTAACATTTCAGAGGCCACTTGAATAAACTTCAGATACTCTACTAATAGTCACTTCATTCGTGTACCCCTTGTTGTGAGCTAAAGCAGTGTTCTCTGTTGAGCTCCCCCCACATTTTTATTTAAAGAGATTGACACAAACATTGTACAAATAGATGATTAGAAAGTTATAGAAGAGTATGGGAATCAAAAAGGGTCACAGAGGAAGTGACATTTGAAATAGGACCTGGAAAGCTCAGTAATATAAATGTTATATTTCAAATTCCTACTGTTTTTATCATAACACCAACATAAATATATTTATGTCTCTGTGTATATATGTATGTGGATGTCTATATGTACATGTATGTGTGTGTGTGTATATATATATATATATATATATATATGGGTTTTGACAGGAAAAGCATAAATAAAAAAGTTTTCTTTCCATATTAATGAAAACAATGCTTTTTTATTATAGTATCAAATGTCTTTCATGTTTTGTTCTTAAGCCTGCTGAAAACTGAGTTTACATATATGCAATTTTTCTTTTTTATATGCAAAATTCCCTTTTGTGGTTTATTTTATTTAGATTGAATTTTATACATGTAAGGGAAAAGAAATGTTCAGTTGATGTTTTTTGGTCTTTAGCCATCTTGGTGTATTTGACCACAGCAAGAAGAATGTGTCAATTTTGAAAGGAATTTCAAAGCTAAAGCAGTCAATATAATATACTCTCTGAGATCAATAGATGCTATCCCTCACTCTTTCTACTTCTCCATTCCACTTGGTAGCTTTTGATTGCTGCCACGCTGAGTCCTAAGTGTGCATGTGGAATCCACTTTACAGTTTCCCTAAGAGTAGTTAATTTTGTAGAGAAAAATGCTTGCTCCATTGAATACCAATATTCAGGTGACTGCTTTTAACACTGAACAGTTTTTTTTTCTGAAATATTATTTAAAAATATTATTTTATTCAACTTTTTAATTGATCATTTATTCAGTTAAAATTATTGGAAAGTTGTAAACTTAAAACAAATTAATCGAAGACCTATTTAATGTTAACTTTTTTCAGTGACCTCATTTTTAAAAATCTTCACTTTGAATTAAGAATAAATATATTCATTAGGAAAAATTATGCCATAACTTTTGAGAATTGACACTTCCTTCAAAATCAAACAATACATTTATATAGACATTGAAATTAGAGTTTATATATACAAACTATAAAAATAATGTAGTGATAGTTCTGCACAATTTTGCATATAAATTCCTAATAAATCTTCCATTCTGCAAAATTGTACATTTTGCACACTAAAAACAACAGGCTTTGTGGGAAAAATGTTTCCAGATTTACAGAATTTTGTAACCAAAGCACTGAAAAAACAAAAGCAAGCCTAATAGCAGTATAATGCTGTTAAATCTCTTCATCGTTGGTACTAGAATCACAAGTTCTAAATTCTTAAACAATGGGCTCATATTTTCTTATTGGAAGGTTCGATCCTGGAAAGAATTTGCTTCTAATAGAGACATTTTCTAATTGAGATAAAATAAGAAGGGCCTTTGAAATTTCCTTATCTGCACTTATAGCTAAAATATGTATATATTGCTGAATATTGGATATCACCATGGTCTGTGAAGATACTGAACAAGCAACTACTTCCAATGAAAAATATCATTTCACTGAATTGTCAATTTTATTTTAAAATGTTTTGATTTTTGGAATAATTTTACATTTTCATAAAAAATATTACAGAGGGAAGATATATCCCTCTACCAACTTCCTTTAATGATAAAATCTTATATTATGTGCTATATGTTGAAGTTAAGAATAGTATTGCCCTGGTGAAATACTATTAACTAAATCCCAGACTATTTTCAGATTGAACAGCCTTTTCTAGTAATGTTCTTTTGAAGTTCCAGGATCCAGTCCGGTTTACCACATAGTTAGTTGTCATGTCTATTAGTTTCTCCTCTATGACAGATTTTCAGCCTTTGCTTCCTTGTTTCCAATGACGTTGACATTCTCAAGAAGTGCTGTCCAGGTGTTTTTATAGAATTCTTTAATTCGGGTCTGTCTGCCATTTTTCTCATAACTAGAACACAGCTATGAGTTTTTGGCAGAAATAGCGCAGAAATGCAGTACCATTCTCATTACAGCATTTCAAGGGCCTCATCCTATCAAAATGTCTTACTTTTGATCACTTGCTGAGGTGGAATTTAACAGGTTTCACCACTGTAAAGCTACTTTCCCCAACTTTGTCATGCTGTACTATTAGAAAGTCACCACACACAACCCATCCTTAAATGATGGAGCTTTATGTTTTATATCCTTAGAGGTCAATATCTAAATAAATTACTTATAAATCTGCATGGGAGATTTGCTTATATTCCCTCATGTATTCATTCATTATAGCATTAATTCTGTTAGTCTGGGCTCATAGAGTTTTTTTTTTTTTTTAACAGTGGGTTATAATCCAATGCTAAGATTTCCATAGTTGGTTCAGTGGTAGAATGCTCACTTTCCATGTGGGAGACCTGGGTTTGATTCCTGGACCCTTCACCCTCCCCCCAAAATACAATAATCAAATGCTAATTTAATTATTTTGTTGCTCAAATTATTTCAGCTTTGGTCATTGGGAACTCTTTCTGTTGACTCTCGGGTTCCTTTTTAAAAATATTTTTATTGACAAAACAAAATAACATACAGACACGAGCATTCTTAACATATAAACATTCCATACTTGGTGTGCAATCAATGGCTCAGAATATCATCACATAGTTGTATATTCATCACCATGATCATTTCTTGGAACATTTGCATAACTCCAGAAAAAGAAATAGAAATAAAAAAGCAAAAAGTATACATACCATACCCCTTACCCCCCCGTCATTGATCACTAGTATTTCCATCTACCCAATATATTTTAAACTTTGTTCCCCCTATTTTTTTCCTATACCCCTTAACACTCCCTTTCATTGATCACTAATAGTTCAATCTACTCAATATATTTTAACATTTGTTCTTCCTACTATTTATTTATTTTTATCCATATTTTTTACTTATCTGTCCATACTGTAGAGAAAAGGAGTATCAGGAACAAAGTTTTCACAATCACACATTCACATTGCAAAAGCTATATCATTATGCAATCATCTTCAAGAAACATGGCTACTGGAACACAACTCTACAGTTTCAGGCACTTCCCTCTAGCCACTCTAATACAGCTTAAACTAAAAAGGGGATATCTATATAATGCATAAGAATAACCTCCAGGGTAACCGCTCATCTCTGAAGTCTCTCAGCCCCTGACACTTTATTTTGTCTCATTTCTTTCTTACTCCTTTCAGTAGAGTTTTTCTCAATCCCTTGATGCTGAGTCCCAGCTCATTCTAGGATTTCCGTCCCACATTGTCAGGGAGGTTTCCGCCCCTAGGAGTCATGTTCCACACAGAGAGGGAGAGGCTGAGTCTGCTGGCCATGTTGACTGAGAGAGAAGCCACATCTGAGCAACAAAAGAATTTCTCTGGGAGTGACTCATAGGCCTAATTTTAAGTAGACTTCACCTGTCCTTTACGGGGATAGATTTCATATGAGCAAACCTCCTGGGTCTCCTTGACATGAACCCCTCTTTTTGTTTTTTGAGCTCTTCCTTACGTTTTGGCATTACAAGTTGCTCCAGACATATTTTCTATGCCCCACTCATTTCTCAAGAAGTCCAAACTCCTTGTATAGGAGAATGTTTTTAAGAATTAAAATATGATTTCTGGGTGTGCTTGTTGCTACTGAAGTGTACCTGATTCTAGGTGCTTTCAGCAGAAAGATCTAGGAGCTATGTGCATATTCCTATGTAAAAACTAATACATGTATGCACATATTTCTATAATTTTTTGTGTATCTCTCTCTTTGTGAGTGTGTGTGTGTATGTGTTATGTGCATGTACACCTGAGTTCATTCTGATGTCTCTGACTGTATCCAGCACCACAGGATTCATTCTAGTTTTCCTTCTTTATTTGTTACCCCTCTCACTGACAGTAAGACACCTAACCATCACAATCTATCATGAATTTATTTGTTCATTCTCAATGTAACTAAAGCAAGTTCTGAATTGTTAACTTGTGCCCCTTTGTGATTTACTAACTATACTACAGTTCTTATGCATGGCTATTTTTTTTCAGCCTTAAAAAGACTGTTTTCCAAACTTACTTGTATCATCTCTTTCTTCTTTACTAATTTTCAGCTTTTTACATTAAGTTCCACATATATTGCAAAGCATTCTCTTTAGTTGCAGCAAATATTGCCTATGATCATTTCAGACACTAACACAGTATGGAAAACTGGCATATTAACCAAGAGAGATTTACCATCATTCCTCTGTTTCTCATGTGAGAATATAGTAATTTTCATCAAGGCACCCTACTTTAAACCAGAACAGATGGTGCTATGTGGCTCAACTATTGACTAATTTTGCATTCTAGGGAATTGGCAAAAGTGTTAGCCAAGTATACCTAAGCTAAGTAAGTATGTCTTGTTTCAATATATAAATTCTTTTCATTCCTCAACCATTGTTATTATTCTGTCATCTGCTCCTGACTGCAATGGAAGCATGTTCTATGATATTTATTCTATTGCAGATAATTTTTCTTCTCAGATTTCTCAGTGCTAACATTGTTACCAAGCAGATGGACTTGTTTGCCCAATGCACACAGAAGTCAATGCAGTGACACCAGGATTTTGAGAAAATAAACAGTTTTATTGCAAGGTCCCTAAGCAAGGAGACAGGAAATTTTTTGAAAAAACTTAGGTCTGTCCCCTTGAGTCTAAAGATTTTAGGGATTTTATGGGATTTAAACAAAGGGGGTTGGAATAGTGATGTTATTTAAATTTACTTATATTGACTGTTATGGCCCAGTTGTGTGCCAGCATAAGCCAGAGAAACCCTTGAAAAATAAGAAAAGCCAGTTGGGGTAAGGGTTAGCATTGAGTTAGATCAGTTTTGTAAATCACTCAGTTAACATAAGACAGTAAATTAAAATAACAATATTTGCAATCAAAAGGAATAAGCTAAAATAACAGCTACAATTACAAGTAAAGGGTATAGGCTAAATTATCAATTATAATTACATGTAAAACCACTGAAGTCAGCAGTTCAATCCCCCTTATTTTTGCTCATTCCTCAATCTTGAGAAACTTTGGATGATGCCCACTCAGGCTGCTTCAGGCTGAGGAGGAATATAGACATTATGTGGCAGAGGAATTTAATTATTTTGCTTACAGTGGAAGGTACTCCGTACTTTTGGGATGGGGCTGGTCCAGCTCATTATTCTGTTAGTTGTTCTAATTTTATGGAGTTGGGATAAAATGCAGAGACACAGCTTAAAGAATAAGATGAAATAATGATTAAAATAAGGATAGATAATCCTGTTTATAATGTAGTTCTTAACCAAGATCCTATCCTGAAGGAAACCAACTAAATAAATCAAATGAGGGAGAGTTTGTGTCTCTGTCATTAATGTAATTTTTCATATGTATTCATATAGTTGTAATGTTAGCAGTTTTGTTAGACATAAAGGTACAACATTACGTTTTTATTGTAGCACAGGTTCCTCCTCTGCTAAAGTGATTGGTTTTGAAGAATTGCGTGAAGGCCTCTGTGTTTAATAGAGAAATTCTATAGAGGCTCTCATTTAGGTATTGCCTCGAAAAATTTATTAATGTCTTCAGTTAGAATAATGTCATCTTCAATGCCTAGTGATGGAATGAGTAGGACTGCAAGATGACTATACCAATGTGTATTAGTCAGGGTTCTCTAGAGAAATAGAATCAACAGGAGATATCTGTAAATATGAGACTTATAAAGATGTCTCATGCAACCATGGGCATGAAAGAGTCCAAACTCTGGAGGGCAGGCAGTGAAGCTGGCAGCTCTAATGATGGTTCTGGATGAACTCCACAGGAGAGGCTCATGGGCTGAAGATGCAGTGAAAAAGTCTCTCTTTTCCCTTAATATCTCCAACTGACTGGGTTACTTCATTGGTGGGAGATGTGCTTTAGCTGATCACAGATTTAACTAGCCACAGATGCAATCAACTGACTGATGATTTAATATATCAGCCTTATGGTTTACCGACAAGCCATGAAATATCCTTGCAGCAATGGTTAGGCCAGTGTTTGCCTGACCAGACAAGTGGGTATCATCACTTGGCCAAGTTGACACCAGAATCTGACTAGCACACAATGGGATACTGATCATGTCCCTCTGATTTTTAATAGGGGTAAGTTGGTAGCAGGGGGTAGATTATTATGAATGGTTCCTTGGATCCATGGCAGACCTAATGTACACTGTCCAATCCAAACTGTGGGCAACCAATGCCATTGATTGGTATGCCACACCCATTGAATTCCATTTGGAGCTACCCAATAAATGCCATGTCCTTTTAAACAATCAGTCCCAAATCATACAACTTTTTATAATATAATGTTCTATTGACATAGCTCTGAGGATGTCCAGCCTATTTTTCTAGTGATTTTGCTGTTGGGAGTGATTTACTGGTTATGCTGCTGCAAGTGATTCCTTTGCTTCCCAAAGATGAGGGGAGGGTAAGCTTTTGACTTAAATGGCCATACCCAGAGGTTAAACATACCATACCCTCCTGTAGTTGTAAGTATCTCTCTCTTTTCCTGACAGTTAAGTTTGTAAGCTTATATAATTGTTCTGCTCATTGAATGGTCCAGCCAATTCATATGAAATGTTTGTTGCATATTCTGAGACATTAATATTTATGGGCCAGTTATCTGAGTTAGCATTAGTTGTATCTACTGAGAAGGGGTAGATATATGTCTTGAGAAGTGAGCTATGTGTCTATTGTTTTATGATTGTTTTCAAGTCTATCCAGTCTATTGCCTGAACAAGGTGAAGGCCACCAGGGAGGCCAGAAAAACTGGACAGTAGGAGTTGAGCATTTAGAGCTATTTATGGAAGAGACATGGGAATGTGCCTATTGGAGAAAGACATTACTGCCTAAGGCTTCTTGGGGAAGCTAGAGCTGAAACATATATACTTGAGAAGAGTGAAAAATGGAAAAGAATAGTACATAGTGGTAATATTTCCAGCTTTTGTCTCTAAAAAAATTAAAGTCATTCTAACCTTTGGGAAGCAAGCGAATGTTGCCCAGAGTGTCTAAGACAATAAGTACAATCTAGGAGATAACATATATAAGAATATATGGCCAAGCAGAACAGTCCAGATTTAGTATTACCTTAGTTATCCTTTAGTGTTTTTATTAAAAAGTAGCTTTAAATTAGTTAATGGTTTGTAAGTGTAACATGATGATGAGAAATCTTCTAGGGGGTGTTGCTACGTTGAGAGTTGGATCATCTGGGTCCATCTGCTTCTGTGTTTTCATGAAGAGGATTTCCCGTTGAATTTCTAAGAATTGAATGAGGTGAGTCAGTGGTATAAATACGAACTACTTTTTCCCAAGAATGGGGTATCCAGGCTTCATGCCTTATAACTTAACAGAAGAGTGAATGGCAAACAAAATTATAAGGTCAATCCTGTTTCGCATTTAGTTGGCTTTGTGAGTGCTCTTTCTTCCAATTTTTGAGAAGCACCCAGTTCTCTGAACAAATATAATGTAAGGAGACATCTGTAGTAAATAGAAGCCTGTTAGAAGCATGTTGGTGTATAGCCAAGGGTGTTGCCTAGTGACTGTATACATTTTATAGCTTCTAATTATTTAACTATATAATTATCTGCAAGATTACAAGCCCAGGGATGTTTCAGGAATGATTTCTCTTACACTATTCCTATGGGCTCAAGTGGAGCTTGCATCTGGGAGCTATTCTTTCCCTTAACAGAGCAATTGGCAATACTTCGTCTCAGATAAAGTTGGTTTCTTGGCAGATGTTGCTGTAGTCTTCTTTCAAGGTGAGGTTCACTTTTTCTGTTTTTCCTGCAGATTAAGGTCTGAATGAGGCATGCAGTTTCTAATTTATGCCGAAGGGTCCTGATAAATCCTGTGAGACTTTTGCCATAAAGGCTCCTCCATTATCCCTTTCAATAGAAGTTAGAAGTCCAAATCTAGAACAATTTATTTGAGAAGGCTTTAGCTGCTTCAGAGGCTTTTTCAGTTCTATGAGGAAATGCCTCTTCCCAACCTGAAAATATGTCTACAGAGATGAGTAAAATCTGAAATTTCCTGTTGCTTTTGGCATAGGATAAAGTTTATATGCCAGTTTTCTCCTGGCATTAAACCTCTGGTTTGTACTGCTTTAACTGGTGGTCCTGGTCCAGGTTTTGGGTTGTTTTGGCAAATCATAATCAGCTTGGAGTAAACTTTGGATGATTTTTAGCATGTTTGGTTCAATAATATGATATTTTAGCCATCGATACATGGTGTCTCTTCCATAATGAAAACTTTGATGTAAATGGGAGAGAACACTTTCCATTAGGTATTAAAGGATTAAAATTTCTCCTTCTCTGTCATAGATCCATCCCTCTTTGGGAGTTTTAAAGGTATACTCTTTTTTTAAAAATACTTTCCTTGGCAAATCTTCACATACATACTTTCCATACGTGATATACAATCAATGGCTCACAATATCATCACATAGTTCTGTTTCATCACCATGATCATTTTTTAGAACATCTGCATCATTCCAAAAAAAAAAAGAAAAAAGAAAAACTCATACATACCATGCCCCCTACCCCTCCCTCTCAATGACCATTAGTATTTCCATCTACCCAATTAATTTTACCCCTTATACCCCCTATTATTTATTTACTTTTTATCCATTTTTTTTTTTACTCATCTGTCCATACCCTGTTTAAAAGGGGCATCAGACACAAGGTTTTCACAATCACACAGTCACATTGCAAAAGTTATATCTTTATACAATTGTTTTAAAAAATCAAGGCTACTGGAACACAGCTCAACAGTTTCAGGTGCTTACCTCCAGCCACTCCAACACACCATAAACTAAAAAAAGGATATCT
>PVIY010025935.1:0-36090 GCA_004026745.1 Myrmecophaga tridactyla | reverse complement strand
AGGCCCTCAGCTCTGGGCAGCAGACTCTGGATGACCCCACTGCCCTCTTTACTTCCCCTCATTGTCCCTCCCCCACCTGAAAACCACACCCCTGCACTCCTTCCTCCCAGGCCAGGCCTTTCCTGCCCCTTTCCAAACTCTGCTCCAGGAAACATGCAGGAAGAGACTCCCTTCCGGTCTGGACAACAGATGGGGGCCAGCAGTTGGGGTGATGTGGGGGGAGGGGGAGGGAGGAATCTCTCCTGTGATTCCTGCAAGAAGTGGGGCTACCCGGGAACCCTGACTTTTGCCCTTCCTCAATGCCTCAGTTTACTTCCACAGCCTGGGAATAAGAACTCTGACCTGACCCACAGGAGTCCATCCTTAAGGGCCTCAGATGGAATCGGGCTTCCTCTCCTACAAACAACTCCCCCTCCAGGTCCCTTGCCCTCATCCTGGTGGTGCTGGACCCGGGGTGTGGTTGACAGTCTGGCCACATACTGCCCCCTGGTGTCCAGTAAAATCAACAACCAGAACATGGAAGTGATGTGAAAAAAGCACAAAACTGAGGCGCATCAGGCCTGGGGGCCGGAGATCTGTCTTCTCTATAGCAACCATTACTTCTTTTCCCAGACCCTTCTATCAGTTTCCTGAGGCACACTTGATGTCCTTAAGGCACATTCCCACTTCCGGGGACACAACTAACCCCTCTCTGTGACTCATCATTTCTGTAAATAGACACCTCTATATGTTCCCTGGAACATATAAAGCCCAGTTCTCACCTGGGAACCCCCCCACCTTCAGCCCTCCCTGGGATATAGCTTCCAGGTCATCGAAGACATCTGGAAAACAGCTTTGCTTTCCAGAGAGAGACCTGTTTATTCCTTGTGGCACGCTGAGCCTCTTTAGGGACTCTTTTTCCTCCTTGTTGAAATATCTGCCTCCCTGAGTATGTGTGGCCATTTCCTGGGACATGCCTGTCTATTCCATAGAAATACGTCTATATGCATCCTGGAATGTATTTATTCATTCTCTGAGACACTCTTCTCCCAGGACACATCTGTCTCTCTAGAGACACACCTGTTCCCTCAGACATTTTGAGTTTTCTCCTGAGATAAATATATTTGCTCTATTTCCATGAATGCATCTGTTTTTCCTAAAGATGTTTTATCTACCCCCTTTCTTGGCACATATTTGCCTTCATGCATTTTACTAAAATGCATCAAGGGCCTATTGTGTGCAGTATATTGTGTGGGGAAGACAAGTTAGAGAAAGCCTGGTTTCTGCTTTTAATGGCTTTCATCTAGTAGGAGCACTGACGTTCACAAATGAAAACAATGGAGCGTGTGATGAGTCACAGAAGGGATACAAGCCAAACATTATCTGAGTGCAAAGGAAGGAGGAGAGGTCATATCTGGCTGGGATGATCAGAGGAGGGTGATTGTGGAGTTGCTACACAAACTAGCTTTAGATGAAATGCATTTCCCTAGAGGAGAGGAGAGAAATTAGGAAATTACTGCAATAATCCAGGTTTGAGAAAATGGGAACTTGGACCAGAAGAGTGGTGAATGGAGAAATGGAACAGAATTAAAAACCAGGAGAGATGATTAAAGGGGTTGAGGGTGGGAACAGCAGGAGATGGATATGAGGCTGTGAAGAAGAGTGGCGTTTAGGGCTGATGCAGGCATTGAACCTGAGTTACCAGAAGAATGAAACCACTAATAATAGAAAAGGACCATTAGAAAGAGGAAGTGGCCTGAAAGAAAGAATGTAGAATGTGCGGTAACAATGGAACATTCAAGTTCTTATATCCTGCAAAGAGTTAGAAATAGTAGATAGTGGTGAGGGAAAAGGTTGAAAGTGTAAATATAGGTTTGGAGTTTTCTGCATAGAAATGCCATGTGAAGCCATGAGAGGAACAAGAGCTGTAAAAGAGAAGGTATAATGGAAAAAAGAATGAAATGTGACCCCACCATACAGCATACAAAAAAAAAAAAAAAAAAAAAAAAAACCAACAAAAAAAAAAAAAAAAAAAAAAAAAAAAAAAAAAAAAAGAGAGAGAGAGAGGGAGAGAAGGTATACTGAAAAGAAGAAGGCTGAGATTAGGCTCTTGGGAAACACATTTAAGGAACGAGGGAGAACAATCAGAGAGGTAGTAGTAGTAGAACAAGGATAAAGCAGAGCCATGGAGGCAAAGGAGATGGTGACTTTTGAGAAAGCATTATCATTTGAATGGTTCATTCAACACCTATTTGTCAGGCACTTCTTTGTGTCAGGCACTGTGCACGATGAAGGATGGATTCGGGTGGTAGAAATGTTAGAGATCAGACAGGAAATTGAGAAGGTGGCAGGTAAAGGAAATTATGTATTTTCACATAGGGACAACCTGAGTATGTTTGCAGACTAAAGGAGCAGAACCAGTGGAAAGGAACAGAGGGAAGATAGTAGACAGAGAAGTCCTGGAGGAAGTTGCAAAGAAGAGGCTAAAGAAGATATGCCAAATCGTTGGCCTTGGAAAAAATAGTGACATTTCTTCCTCTGAGCCCGAAAGGAAGAAGAAGTAAAAATGGAGAAGGATTTTTGAGGCATAAGTCAAGAATTGTGACAGGTAGAGAGAAAAAATATTAAGGGGTTCACATGCATGATCTCAATCTCCTAAAACTGGGGGGAGGTATTCTACAGAGAGTGGGGAGATGGGGGCAGGTAGAGTGGCTTGATGGATAAGGTTGAATAGCTACCTTGAGGGACGTGACAGAGAGTCAATAAAAGACAAAGGTTACAGGGCTGCCCTGAGACCCCGGCAGTAATGTTAGTCAGGGAATCCAGGGATGAGCCAACATGTCGTGGTGACTTTTTCTCAGCAATATACAGCAGCCCAGGAGTGGGAGAGAAAGAAAGAAAGAAAGAAAGAAAGAAAGAAAGAAAGGTGGGGAAGGGGGAAGAGGATAGAACTGACTAGACTAGCTTTGGTAAGGAGACAGATAAGACAAAAACGGGCCCTAGGACTTGCAACCAGGAAGGTGAGGATGTGGGAGAGGCGGGAGTTATGTAGTAGTGGTCCAAGACGGCAGCTCTTGAATCATGGCAGCAGAACAGTTTCTACTGATTCAAACTACAAGATGTACCCTCATATATGCTACAGGAAACTGAGGAATGGTGGAGCCAAAGGAATTAGGAATGGAGGAGACTGAGGAATTGAGCAACCTTTAAGTTGAATGTTAATATTAAAAAGAAGCCTGCATAGTGGAAACAAGCAAGCCTAGGCTTGAGTCTGGAGGACTGAATTCTACTGGCAGTCATACTAACAAACTGTGTCGCCTTAGCGAAGTCACTGCCCTTCCAGGGGGTTGAACCAGAAGACATCTCAGGTTCCTGAGAAGACATCCGGCTGTAAAAATTAAGGACGTTTAGAACGATAGCAGGGACAGTTGAAGAACAGAACCCGGGCGATCGGGCCGCCCCTCTTCTGAAGAGGTATCCGGAACCTTTCTGCTGCCCTTTGTGCCCGGACGTACAGAAAAGGAGACCGGAAGTCCTTTGTCTGGAGGTTCCGGGTTCTCTGGGCTAGTATGATGGCGATGAGTTTCGAGTGGCCGTGGCAGTATCGCTTCCCGCCCTTCTTTACGTGAGGCTCAGACCCCAAGAAGCCCCCCTGTGCCTCCCTCCCTCCCCGAACCCTGGGCTCAGACCTGCTGCTTCACATAGGGAGGGGAGAAAGGATCCAACCATCAACCACTCTAAACCCCGCTTCCTCCCGCTGTCGCGCCCCTCCGCAAATGCTGTCTCTTGTCCGTTCACGCCCCCTAATTCTGCGCCCCACCTCCTTCACCCCGCAGGTTACAGCCGAACGTGGACACCCGGCAGAAACAGCTGGCCGCCTGGTGCTCGCTGGTCCTGTCCTTTTGCCGCTTGCACAAACAATCCAGCATGACGGTAATGGAAGCTCAGGAGAGCCCCCTCTTCAACAACGTCAAGCTGCAGCGTATCCTCCCTCAGGGGCCCGCTCACCCCACCCCCCACCCCGCCCTCATCGATGCATTTCCACACCTTCTCGACTGCCCAGACTTCAACCCCCCCGACCTTTCATCCACGATAGACGGGTTCCCCCAAAACTGGACCAGAGGAAGAGCAGAGCATGTGTGGCTGAACCACCCACCCCCATCGGCATCCCATCCTCTCTCCTCAAATGCAGTACCAAACCCCAGGGTCAACCTCTTGTCCTAGGCGGTGATGAGTGCCCAGGTGTCATTCAGGTCTTAGAATCTCTGCCTGTGCAGCTCAATCTCAGCCTTCTCAGCTCAACCCTTTTGGCTATTTGAATCTGCTGCCCTCTCCTGTCAGAGCCTTAAACCCCTCTTCTACCATAATAACCCTCAGCCCACTCCAACCCCTGAGCCAGGAAGTTAGGATCATTTGGTTTTGCTGCCTGGTTCATCCCTAAAATATCTCAAGGAGGGTAGGGGCAAGGAAAGGGCAAAGGGTGAGAAATAGTAGCATCTTTCATTCTCTAAAGCTCTTTTAATCAGAAGAATTTCTCCTCCCCTCAATATCCAGAAAATGCAAATTTATATCCTGTGAGGGAATTGCATGTATATGTTTGTGGGAGAGAGAGGAAGGGTCAGTTGGTTCTCAGCAGGAGCTGGCTCTGAGAATTTTACTCCTACCCAGTTCAAATGTATGCCATTCCCTTAACTTTAAACCAGGGAAGCTTCCTATGGAATCTATCCAAATTGTATTAGAGGAACTAAGGAAGAAAGGTAGGTTCAGTTTCCTAGATTCCTTATTTTTTCCTCTTAGCTGGGTTTTTCTGAGGGAAGAGTGGGACAAGTCTTTCCCCTTTAACAATATTTTCCTTTCTCCCAACTTGGAGCTCAGACAGTCCAATCCCTCTGCCTCTCCAATCTCTTTCTGAAAGCTCTCTTCCACTCCGTTTCACTTTAGTATTTCCCTCTCTCAGAGTATGATGCTTTCATAAGTGTCTGTTTTACAGGGAACCTCGAGTGGTTGGATAAGAACAAGTCTAGCTTTCTGATCATGTGGCGAAGGCCAGAAGAATGGGGGAAACTCATCTATCAGTGGGTGAGACCATCTCGTCACCAGATACTCAGCAGTGGCTCATGGCGAAGGAGAATTAATCTGTGCCCAGCAGATAATTGGTGTTCCGAGATCCAGACTTAGCAAAGTGGGGAAGGGACAGAAAGAGGAGGTGCAAACCTTCCAAGCAAGCCTCTTTTTCAGTGACTCAATTTCCCTGGCTGCACAGAACTTCCCTTTCTTTTGCTCATAGGAGTCCAGGGGCTATATGAGGCCATGTTTGGAGAATGCAGTACTGGGAACCATGGGTACTATTGTTGGCTAGAGTCTCTGGCCACAGGAGATAAATGGGGAAAGGAAGGGAAAAAAAAAAAACCTTGGGCCCCTCCCCCACTGCATCCTTATGGAGCTGTAAGCAACATGAATGAGACATTCTAAACCATTGTGGGTATAGGGAAAGAATACTCTCTTCTTCAAATCCCCAACCACCTTAGGCTCTAAACATTTCCAAGAGAGAGAAAGGGAAGAAGCATCAACATCTAAAACAATAAACACACACCACCCATTTCTGAACAGGAAAACAACCAGAATGAGAGGTCACTCCTTAGACACGTGAAGTCCTGTGGTTTAGTGGTTTTGAATTTCTGTGTACACATATAAATATAGCACCTGTAGGGTTTGTGGCTTTTAGACCACTCTGCAGAGGGAACAGTGAGCCCTGGTTTGGGAATAGATACTACTCCTCGGTCAGAGAGGTGCTACTGCTGAGGTTGCCTTCTCTCAGGAGATTCTCGTCCTTGCTTAATCCCTGTTTTCTGTCTCCACAGGTTTCCAAGAGTGGCCAAAACAATTCTGTGTTCACCCTGTATGAACTGACCAATGGAGAAGACACAGAGGATCAGGGTAATACTTCTCCCACCCCGCCCCCACTTTTTGTCATCTAAATCCTCCTCTCCCCAGTCTTGGTTTAACTGGCATTCAGACTTCCCATTTCTCTGAATTATAAGTATTACATAATAAAAAGGTTTTTAACCCATGTCCAGGATTCCAGGTCTTAAATCACCTGAATTCACATGTTAAAAAAAATAGCTTGTGTGGGTATATGTACATTTTTCTAGGGATAGAATCCATATTATTATAAGATTTTCAAGGTCATCTATGCCCCCTGAAAAGTTAAGAATTACTGGTATAGATGCCGAATGAGGAACCAGGGCCAGGGATTAAGTCTGAAATCTCATTTCTTGTTTATTCTGGCTTTCTTTCACCCTTTATTCTTATAAAGGCCTCAATATTTGTGGGTGTCAGCTGAAGGAACTGGGTTAACACCCCCACCCTTAACCCTTTTAAATACTTTGATTTCTGGCCAGGCAAGGATTTGTATATTTCATTTTTGCATAGCATAAATACACTCTTAACTCTTTTCTTCCTGGCTCTGTATTTTGATCCTCAGGATCACAAAAAGTTCCAGTCTTAGCTGGGGTAACAAGGGGTGCCTCCCCTTTCTGCCAAACCCTGTCTGCCCCAGCAGAGTTTACAACTCTTGGCTTTTCCCCCTGCCTTGCAGGCCTCTGCTTGCTACTCCCACCATCACCCCATGACTTCAGTGCTGCAGCCTTGCCCAGACCACTACTTAGGCTGGGAAAAGCTGGAGGCTTCCTCCGAAAGTAAGCTCCCTGACTCAAGATCTGGGCCCCCGCAAGGGGTGAGGCGTGCAAGCCTGTCGGGGCTTGCCTCTTGACTCTCACACCTCCCTGCAGTATCTTGCCATATCTCTAGGCACTCGGCTGGTCCTTGACTTCTAGTCTTGTCCCTTTTAACTAGGAAAAGGCAGATGTCTGTGCTGGGCCTTAACAGTCTCCTGGCCTAGGGTACTGGTTGTACTTTGTGTTCTAACAGATTATTCTGATGGATATAAATGTGCAAGTAGGGTCAGTGTCCAGTGATAAGGCTCTGACTTGCCCTAGGTAGGACTATCTAGACCCTCTCTTTGTAGCCTGCGAGAAGGTGGTGCTACCCTTGTGCATCATATACTAATGGGAAGGTGTGTGGGGATTGAGTATGACTTGAGAACCAGGAAGGGGAAAATAAACATGAATGCTCATTTCTTGCTGACACAGCCTTTCTTCCACACCTTGCTCTTAAAGAGTGCCCAGGAAGTATGGGTGGCAGCTGCAGCAGTATAGATGGCACCTGCCTACCCTGACCTGTCAAGGTCTCAGCTTCTAGCTACTCTGCTGTCCTCAGAGGGCCTGGCTCCAATGAGCTGAGTGTCCCTGACTGCCCCATCTCTTTCTGTATAGAGTTCCATGGGCTGGATGAAGCAACCCTACTGCGGGCTCTGCAGGCCCTACAGCAGGAGCACAAAGCGGAGATCATCACTGTCAGCGATGGCCGAGGTGTCAAGTTCTTCTAGCAGTGTCCTGTCTCCCTTTACTTCTGACCTCCCACCCTTCCAGGGCTTTCAAAAGGAGACAGACCCAGCGTCCCCCCACAACTGATCTGTGATTCTACCAGACTCAGAAGGGCTCCAGTCCTGAAGTCTGGGACCCAGGGATAGGTTTTCTACTTACCCTATAAGTCTGGGATAGGGTGAGGCTGAGGTACCTGGGGAAAAGATGCACTTATTCCTGCCCTACCTCCTCTCCCATCCTAGACTTCCTGAGCTAGGGTCTGTAAACCTAACACTTTACATGTGTTCACACATGTAAGTACATACACACATGCGCCTATACAAGCTTTTCTCTCCTCCCCCTCCTACTCCTTTAACTACTGTTTCGTCCCCTCTCTGGCTGGTGCTGCATCTTTCCTAGGGGATGAGGGAAGCCCTGGCTGCAGGCAGCCTTTCAGGCGATATGAGATAGGAGGCCCAACAAGGAGCCTGGCAGTGAGAGGTGGGGCCAGACACAGATTTATGATATTAAAAAAGTCAACTCCCACTGCCTGCCTCCAAATTACTACTGGAAAGGGGCTGGGGAAGATTGTGAACCTTTACCATCTGAGTAAATTCCAGCCAATGAGAGGCTAATGGCCTTTGTGAATGAAAAGATCTCCCAGGGTATGGGCTCTAGTGAGCCTATGGTTTTACATCTGCTGGGTGGTCTGTGTGGAGGAGTGTTGATGAAACACAATTTGGGGACAGACTGCTTTCTGTCTCTGTAATTGGAGTCACTTAATGGCTTCCCCTTCTCTGTCTCCCCCTTTAAAGCCCTGAAGGACTTTGAATCCCCTCCATCTATCCATCTGGCCTGGGTTGGGTAGTTGTGGTCAGGGGAGTTGAGAAGGGGTAAACCGGATGTGGACTTTGGTTTATTGGAGACTTTGGCAAACAAGGGGGAGGAAGGAGAGCCCACACAGCAAAAACAGCCACTCTGGCCAGGGGCAGGCTGCAACCAAGGTGGAGGAGTTGAGGGGATGGGTTACCCCGGCCGTTGGTTTGGAGAAGGTTATGTCCTGGGGTGCACACGCTTACCCCTGTGCAGCCTAAGAGGAAAACGTCATTGGAGAAAATCAGACCTTCTCTCCATTGACCTTAGTTTGGGCCTGGGGCTACTCCAGTCGGTTAGGAGCCGGTGCTGCTGCCTTATCTGGGGTGCACAGACGAGTGGTCTCCCTCTAATCGCCCTCACCCCACTCCCCTATCAGAACCCAGGAGACGCGGTCACGTTTACTCTCCGTGTCCCAGGATTCCCCCCCACCCCACTATTCCTTCCACTCCCGACACAAACAAGTTTGCGGACTATTTAGTGCGGGAGAACACGTCACTCCATCGCACTCGGCTCTCGCCTCCGAATGAGACTGAAGGTCGGTGCGCTGGGAGGCGCCGGGGAGGAGGGGAAGCTGCCGGGGGCGGGGCAGCGACTGATGTGAGGAGCTGCGCGGCAGGACCCGCACTGCCCTCCTCCAGCTCCAGTGGGGAGAGAGGGAGACTCCGAGGGGGCGGCCCGGGAAGGTAAGGGCGGGGGCGGGGCGCGAGGCGGGGCCGGGGGGCGGGGTTGCAGGGAGGCGAGCCGGGGACTGGGGCCTCAGCTGCTCAACCCCAGCGCGGCGCACCGAGCTGGTCGGGCTGTCAGGCCGCCTCTCCTCCAGCCTGCCGGCTTACCGCCCGGCGGCGTCCGCCCTTCCCCATGCTGACTCCCCCGGGCCCGGAGACCGCAGTCCCCATGTCCCAGACCGAGGCCGAGCTCCTCCTGCGGCCCCAGCCGCCCCTCGCCGCCGTGGGACCGCCCCGCCTAGGGCCCCCTCCTCGTCGGGCGCGCCGCTTCTCCGGTAAGGCTGAGACCCGGTCGCGCTCTTCCCGTCTCAGCCGCCGCAGCTCAGTCGACTTGGGACTGTTGAGCTCTAGGTCCCAGCCAGCCTCACCCGTTCTGGAGTCCCCCGATCCGCCGGACTCCGCTGGTCCTGACCCCGCAAAAAGTCCACCGCCCAGCTCGGAAGAGCACCCCGAGGGCACATGGACCGGAGGAGTCCGGGTAAAGGCTGCAGACTCCGCGTGTCCCGAGCTCGCGGGCTCCGCAGGAAGCCCCCGGTCCGGGGAACCGTCGAGGGTACCAGAAGCCGCGGCCCGGGAGCGGCGGCGGGAACAGGAGGAGAAGGAGGACACGGAGACCCAGGCTGTGGCGACGTCCCCAGATGGCCGATACCTCAAGTTTGACATCGAAATTGGACGCGGCTCCTTCAAGACAGTGTATCGAGGACTGGACACGGACACTACGGTAGAGGTGGCCTGGTGTGAGCTACAGGTGTGGCTAGGTCTTTGGTGGCACCTCAGGATGAAACCTTTTGGGGGTCTTGGGATGGGAAACCTGGGGACAGCAGCAAGAGAGGGACATGTTTTTCCAGTCAGATGTCCAGGTACCCCAGTCCTCTTGCTTTGGTGATCAGTGGATCTGCCTGACTCTGAGCTGCAGTAGGAGAAATTGAGGCATGTAGTGTATGGTGGCTCTCCCACGGACAATTTAAATTCTCCATACCCAACCCTGAGAGGTGAAAAAAAGGGATGGAAATTGGATGGGAGGACCACTTGGGATCTGGGGACACTTGGTCCCAACAATTTCCGGCTGCAAGTATGCACTATCTTCCTCCCCTTTCCCCTAAGTCCTGAGACCTTAAGTGTGATCTTGGTCTTACCCACCCCACCCCCACCCCACCCCTCTCTCCCCCCCTCCACCCTTCTGCTTTGCATTCAGGAGGCTGGGGGAAGGGAGGCCAGTAGCTGGGGCAGGATCATCTCCACTTTCACAACATTTAGAGAGTTGTGGCAGAATGGAGCCCTCCCCTCCCAGACTTTTCTGGAGCAATCAGACTCTGGAACATCTCCCCAGCGGGGGTTGGGATGGGGATGGGGTGGGGGTGGGGAGCAGCAGCGGGGGAGGGGTCAGAGACAGTCTGGGAGCTCCAGCCCTGGCCTGAGTCTAGTCCTGCGTCTCAGCCCACTACCTACCTGGACTCTCCCTTCCCAGACCCAAATGTCTCCTTTTCCAGGGGATGTTGGGGTACAGGATATTCCGCCCACATCTCCCATTCTGCCTATGTGTGGGGAGTACCCAGTCAACTCTGGACCCATAGTTTCAACTTCAGATTTGGAGATGGAGCCCAAGGGAAGGGTCCCTCCCCTCCGGCCCTGGCATGGGGCTCGCCCCTTGCTCCTGCCAGTGCCGCGCCCCACGCTCAAGGCCAGGCAACGAGAGGCAGCCAAACTCGGGGGCGGGGGCAAGGGAAGGAGGTGGGGGCGTTGAAACAGGGCGGGATAGCCATTGGTCGGGCGGTCTCCTGGCGGCTGGTCCTGGATGCTTTCTCTCTTCTTTGTACCTCCCTGCGCAGCCCTCCTGTCTCCTGTGTGAATCTAGCAGTTCCCAGTTTACGGGGCCAACCCCCTTCTTGGCCCCAATTCCCTGCCCATTGCCTGCCTGCTGCCTGCCGGCTGCCAACCCCCGGTGCCCCCTCCCGCCCCACGACCAGCCCGGGCGGCCACAATGGCGCTATTGAGCACTGGGTTCTCCCACTGGGCTTCATAAAGGCACTTGTGTCCAGCAGGGGGTCTAAGGGGTGGCCCCGTGGCCCAGGATGGGCACGTCCTTGGAGTAGTCCAAGGAACCAGACTGGAAATTCAGGTCTGGGGCCCTTTGGGCAAGTGACCCGACCAACCTGGCCTTATCCAGGTCTGATCCTCATCTCTGCCAGAGCCTTGACCCATGTGCCCCCATCCCCCCGTCCTGGGCCTGACATGACCCCCCTCCTCCATCCCACAGACTCGGAAACTATCTCGGGCTGAGCGGCAACGCTTCTCTGAGGAGGTCGAGATGCTCAAGGGGCTGCAGCACCCCAACATTGTCCGCTTCTATGACTCGTGGAAGTCAGTGCTGAGGGGACAGGTTTGCATCGTGCTGGTCACCGAACTCATGACCTCAGGCACGCTTAAGACGTGAGCTCTGCGCCTGGAGGGGACAGGGGAGGGGGGCTGGGATGTTCCCCAGTAATTCTGGAACTTCTTCCAGGTTCCTCAAATTCTACATGGCCAGGTCGAAATCCAGTCCCACCATCTCCCACCCAGCCATCATGTGTCCCTGCCTCCATGAATGGCAGTTCTACCCAGTGCACCAGGCAAAAACTTGGGCGTCTCTACAGATTTCTCCTCTCGCTCCACACTAGGCATAATCTCTCTCCCATCCTGCCCCCATCAGTCTGTCTCCAGGTGTCTCCTTAACACCCCCTTACTCACTTTCACTACCCCCTCCACCCCCCTACCTCACTGGCCTGGAGGGATACAGCAGCGGCTTAAAGGGCCTCCCCCCTTCTCTGCCTTCCTCTAAGCCAGCATCCTGTCTTCCTAGGGGATCTTTCTCAATAGTAAATCTGATCTTATCATTCTCCTCCTTAAGACCTGGTCAAGGCTGCACATGCCTTTTGGGATAAAGTTCTCACTCATTAACCTGCTCACAAAATTGGTAGGATTGAGCCTTACCTTCAGCCTAAATTCCAGACAAACTGAATCCTCAGTTCCCACCCGTCCTGTCACTCGCTGACTCGGTGCCTTTGAAAAGGGTGTCCTGACTGCCTGGAAAGTCTCCATCCTTCCCCCTTTCACCCTTGAACTCCAACTCATCCTTCAAGAAGCAACACAAAAGTAATTTCCTCTGTGAGGCCCTCCCCCGCGCTCGGCGCTTAGTCATCTTCCCGTCCTCCCGCAGCACCTTGGCCCAGGCCCTGTCTGTGAATATACAGCCTGGCCCATTTGGTAACTTTGTAATACCCACCCCACCTCCCAACTCAGTTTGTCCACGGAGCCCGGCACGGACCTAGGCTAGGGGAATGATCGCAGGAGACGTGGAGGCGGGCGCCGATTGGGGAGGGGTAGTTCCCCTGTGAGGGCCATCTTCCCTGCATACCCGTCCCCACCGCGACCCTGGCTGTGCGCCCTCCTGCAGGTACCTGAGGCGGTTCCGCGAGATGAAGCCCCGAGTCCTTCAGCGCTGGAGCCGCCAGATCCTGCGGGGGCTTCATTTCCTACACACCCGGATGCCCCCCATCCTGCACCGGGATCTCAAATGCGATAATGTCTTTATCACGGGCCCTACTGGCTCTGTCAAGATCGGGGACCTGGGCCTGGCCACGCTCAAGCGCGCTTCCTTCGCCAAGAGCGTGATCGGTATGTCCCTCCTGGAGAGTCCTGTCCATTCCTATCTCTCCTCTGCCAGAAGAGCACCTGGGGGGATGACCCCCACCCCTTGCAGGGTCCTTCAAGATCTGAGGAGTTAGGAGATCATGGGGAAGCCACAGAGACCTGTAGCACTCTCCTGCCTCCCAACACACTGTAGGGGAGGGTCAGCCACGTGGACTCCAGAACTCGCAGCGCTGTGCCCTGGGATGCTAGCCTATGGTGCGCTCCAGTGGAGTGACAAGGACAGAAGGCAAGACTCTGCAGTCTGATCCCTGTTGTGGACCTTACAGGAACCCCGGAGTTCATGGCCCCCGAGATGTATGAAGAAAAATATGATGAAGCCGTGGACGTGTATGCCTTTGGCATGTGTATGCTGGAGATGGCTACCTCGGAGTATCCGTACTCCGAGTGCCAGAATGCCGCGCAAATCTACCGCAAGGTTACTTCGGTAAGAGGGGGCTGGAGATGAGAGGGAATCCCAGCCTCCCTCCCATTTTCCTGTCCTCACCAGCCCTTGGTCAATGCCCTTTCCCTTAGTGAAAACAGGCTAAACACAAAAGATGCCTCTGCTGCACAAGGAAGGATACTGGATGCACACACCCCCTCTCCTATAGGAGCTATTTAGAAGAATATGTGTTGTGATCCTCAGAGTTTACAAACGATTTCACACCCAATCTCTCACCAGATCTTTCCAGCTGCCCCGCAAGGCGAACAGGGCAAATGCTATGCTTTGCGTTTTTATAAACGAGGAAACAGGCTCCGTGGGAGACTTGTTCAAGGTCACACTGCCAATACCTGGGGGGACTGGGATTAGAAATCAAATTTTCCAATAGCAGTTGCTGTGCTTTTGCCAGTGCATGCGCTACTGCCTCGGGCGGCGTGTGTGTGTGTGTGTGTGTGTGTGTGTGTGTGTGTGTGCGTCACCCGCGCGTGTGTGAAGTGAGGCACAGAGGTCCCAGGGCCTCACGCAGTCCCTCTCCCCAGGGCACAAAGCCCAACAGCTTCTACAAGGTGAAAATGCCAGAGGTGAAGGAGATCATTGAAGGCTGTATCCGCACGGATAAGAACGAGAGGTGAGGTGGAGGGCCGACGTGGGGATGCCAGGGCTGCGGCGGCTGCCTAGCGGAGGGGCTCGGCTCACCGCGGCGCCACCCCCAGGTTCACCATCCAGGACTTGTTGGCTCACGCCTTCTTCCGCGAGGAGCGGGGCGTGCACGTGGAGCTGGCGGAGGAGGACGACGGCGAGAAGCCTGGCCTCAAGCTCTGGCTGCGCATGGAGGACGCCCGGCGTGGAGGGCGTCCGCGGGACAACCAAGCCATCGAGTTCCTATTCCAGCTGGGTCGCGACGCAGCGGAGGAGGTGGCACAGGAAATGGTGAGAGGAGGACGCCCTGTGCTGGAGCTGGATGTGTGAAGGGTGGGGCCAGTGCGCAGGGTTAGGTCACTGGGGTGGTGGGAGGAGGGCTCAACTGTCCTGTCCAGGTCTCCTGCAGGTGTCTCCCTGCTTGTTTCTCTCTGCCTGTCACACCCACACACACACCCAGTGTTCCCAACATGTTGACATTTTCTTCTCCCAGAATAAATCCTGGACCTTCAACCTTGCTTTTGCTCCTGCCGATCCATTTTCCTGAAGTGCTCTTCCCTCCTTCTGTTTATCTATTTCTCTCCATTTAGCTTTGTTTTCTCTTTCCCATTTTCATTCCTTTTCTCTTTCCTTTTCCATGCTCAGAACCACCAATTTCAGAAAGCCTTCCTCTCTGGAGTTAAAATGAAATGCTTCCTTCCATGTCAGCAGATCTTCCATTACAGCACCCATCACCATTGGTCCTGTTTTATACCTAAATACCATCTCGTCTTTCTCCTCCACAAGACCATAAACTTGTGGAAGGCTGAGACTGTGTTTTATTGATTTTTCTATCCTTGGCAGTGCTTGACTTCTGGTAGGAGTGCATTAATAACCCACATCCCTACATGGCTTAAAGCACTTCCACATGCATTTGCTCTTACCACCCTGCATGGAGGGTAATTTTTTTTTATTAATGTTTTTATTAATAAATCTTCACAAACACACAGTCCATACATGGTATACAATCAATGGCTCACAATATCATGACATAGTTGTGTATTCTTCGCCATAATCATTTTTTTAATGAAACATAACCACATACAAACTCAAACATTCTTACCATATGATTTTTCCATTCTTGTTATATAATCAATAATTCACAAAATCATCACAGTTGTATATTCATCATCATGATCATTTCTCAGAACATTTGCATCAATTCAGAAAAAGAAATAAAAAGAAAACAGAAAAAAAACCTCATACATACCATACCCCGTATCTTCACTTTCATTGATCACTAGCATTTCAATCTACTAAATTTATTTTAATCCATATGTTCTACTTGTGTGTTGATAAGGTAGGTAAAAGGAGCATCAGACACAAGGTTTTCACAACCACGCAGTCACATTACGAAAGCTATATCATTATACAATCATCTTCAAGAAACATGGCTACTGGAGCACAGCTCTACATTTTCAGGCAGTTCCCTCCAGCCTCTCCACTACACCTTGACTAAACAGGTGATATTTATTTAATGTGTAAGAATAACCTCCAGGATAACCTCTCGACTCTGTTTGGAATCTCTCAGCCATTGACACTTTATTTTGTCTCATTTTGCTCTTCCCCCTTTTGGTCGAGAAGGTTTTCTCAATTCCTTGATGTTGAGTCCCAGCTCATTCTAGGATTTCTGCCCCACATTGCCAGGAAGGTCCATACCCTGGGAGTCATGTCCCACATAGAGAGGGGGAGGACAGTGAGTTTGCTTGCTGTGTTGGCTGAGAGAGAGAGAGAGAGAGGCCATATCTGAGCAACAGAAAAGGTTCTCTTGGGGGTGACTCTTAGGCCTAATTTTAAGTAGGCTTAGCCTATCCTTTGCGGGGTTAAGTTTCTTATGAACAACCCCCAAGATTGGGGGCTCAGTCTATTGCTTTGGTTGTCCCCACTGCTTGTAAGAATATCAAGAATTCTCCACTTGGGGAAGTTGAATTTTCTCCCTTTCATGGAGGATAATTTTATCCCAATTTATTGATGAAGAAACAAAGCTCAGAGAGATTGAATATCTTGTCCAAGGTCCCACAGTAAGTAAGTGGCAGAACTGGATTTAAACTCAGGTTGTTCATATTTCAAGTCATATCACCCTGCCCCATTTCTTTTACATTCCCAGTAAAGCTTGTCTGAAATGAATAAAGAGGTGACAGATGGAAGATGGTGGACAGGCAGAGGCATCCATGAGAGGTAGAGGATGGGACAGGGCAAAGGGAAGCTTGGGGACTGGTTTAGGAAGACCTGAGGGTGGAAGAGAGGGAGTATGGGATTTTCCATAGAGAAATGGCAGTTGAAAGGGTGGAGGTCATCGTGGTGGGTCAAGAATCGGAGAATGTGCTTGAACTGTGGCATAAGAACAGATCTTCATAGCCCAGATCAAACCAGACCTGAGAACAAATCCTCGTCCAGTACCTACTTCAGGGATTCTTGACCTTTACACAATTGACTTTTTTTTTTTAACGTTTCTTTTTTATTGTGAAATATAACATATATACAAAAAAGCAGTGAATTTCCAAGTACATTTTAACAAGTAGTTATGGAACACATTTTAAAGTTTGGTATGGGTTATAGTTCCACGATTTTTGTTTTTTTTCTTCTAGCTGCTCCAAGACACTGGAGACCAACAGAAATTCTCCTCCTTTTCTTTACATAACATATATATGTAAAAGCAACAGATTTCAGAGTTTGGTATGGGTTACAGTTCCACAATTTTAGATTTTTTTTTTTTAATTTGCATATGGGCAGGAGGCACCAGGGATCGAACTCCAGACCTCCAGCATGGCAGGTCGGAGCTCTGCCTGCTGAGCCACAGCAGCTGCCCACAATTTTAGATTTTTATTTCTAGCTGCTCTAAGGTACTGGAGGCTAAAAGAAAAATCAGTACGATTGAGCACTCATACTCATTTGTTAAACCTGAACTTCTCTGTACAATTGACATTTTGAACCCAGTAATTCTTAGTTTTGCAGACTGTCCTATGCATTTTAGGATGTTAAGCAAAATCCCTGGCCTCTACTCATCAGATGCCAGTGGCCTCTCCTCACAGTGTGACAACTAAACATGTCTCCAAACATTGCCAGATGACCCTTAGGGAGCAAAATCCACCCCTACCCCACAACTCCTCCATATCTATTGAGAACCAGGATTTACTGTATAACCATGAACATGTCACTTGCTTTACTTATGTCTAAAATAGGACTGATAAAACTGTCTTAGAAGCTCGTTAGGAAAGCTTAATGATAATGTAAGAAATTGTCAGGTAACAGACATAGTGGGTAATCAATAAAGATTGGTTCCCTTCCTTCGCCACCCTAGAGGCCCCCCGAAGGAGGTGTCCTGATCTCTGGGAGGGGTTTAGTTAGTGCGTCTCACCCCCCTATTCCAGGTGGCTCTGGGCTTGGTCTGTGAAGCTGATTACCAGCCAGTGGCCCGTGCGGTGCGTGAACGGGTTGCTGCCATCCAGCGAAAACGAGAGAAGCTGCGCAAAGCTCGGGAATTGGAGGCCCTCCCACCCCCATCAGGACCCCCCCCACCAGCTGCCCCCATGGCTCCTGGGGCCCCCAGTGCCTTTCCTCCTGAGCCCGAGGAGCCAGAGGCAGACCAGCACCAACCCTTCCTCTTCCGCCATGCCAGCTACTCATCCACCACCTGTAAGTCACCCCCTTGGGACCCGGGTCTCAGAACTCTTGATCTTTGCCCCCACCTAAAAGTTCATCCCAGCAGCACTGTCACTCATGTTGCCTTCCACCTCTATCCATGAAGCACCCTCTGGGAGGAAACAGTCTATAGCCCCCGCTCCTTGCTCAGGCAGCTCCCCTCCTCTGCCATCATTCCTCTTTATTTCCCCTTTTTTGATCCCCTCCCTCTCCAACCAGCGGATTGCGAGACTGATGGCTACCTCAGCTCTTCTGGCTTCCTGGATGCCTCAGACCCTGCCCTTCAGCCCCCTGGGGGGGTGCCATCCAGCCCCGCTGAGTCCCATCTCTGCCTGCCTTCGGTGAGAGGGGTCACATGGGGGTCGCCCAGCCATTCCAAGCCCATGTCCTATCTCTGTCCTTGTGAAGCCCAGCCCCATGACCTGGCCCCATATTTCTGGAAATTCATCACTCTTGTCCTCATCTTCCCCAGTTCTACCTCCCTAGAACCTCAGCATCCTTGCCATCATCTCCCTAGATCCCAAAAATTATTTTCCTGTGACTTCATGAACTCTTGTCCTATTTCAGGCTTTTGCTTTATCCATTCCACGTTCTGGCCCTGGCAGTGACTTTTCTCCTGGAGAAAGGTATGTTCTGGTGCAAGTTGGGGTGCTACAGTGGGATATACGGAGCACTGGGGACCCAAGGTCTACTCGGACACTCCTATCTCCTTTCCCTTTTCCAGCTATGCCTCAGATGCAGCATCAGGCCTCAGCGATGTGGGAGAAGGGATGGAGCGGATGAGGAGACTCCCAGGGAGAAATCTCCGGCGGAGACCCCGATCCAGGCTGCGGGTCACTAGCGTAAGGAAGGAGCACAGAAGATGGGAAGTAGCCTATAAGGTCCAAGAGGGAACTGTCAGTGGGATGGCCGAGGTCAGCCAGAAAAAGGGAGTAGCAATGGGTAATGTGGGTACCCAAGAGGCACTTAGCAGTTTCTGATATCAGACTTTGGGAGTGGAGTCCGCTTCTCTCCAATCCCAACCTGCCCATTGTCACTTGGATACAGTAGGGTCTGGACATGGGACAAGGACAGAAGGCTTGATACCTCCCCTCTGCTGACTTTGAATTTGAAGGTCTCAGACCAGAATGACAGAGTGGTTGAGTGCCAGCTAAAGACGCACAACAGCAAGATGGTGACTTTCCGATTTGATCTGGATGGGGACAGCCCAGAGGAGATCGCAGCTGCCATGGTGAGGAGGCAGAGGGATGAGGACAGAGTGTTTGGGGCAAGAGTCTCCCTCCTGATGTCCCTTTGTGCTAAAACCCCTCAAGCCAGACAGCACTTTTTTTAAAAGCACTGATTAGCACTCTTGAGGGAGATTTCAGTTTATCCAGAGAGGTTTGACTCTCCAGCTGGAGCAATTTGTGATTAACAGAGAAAGGTATACACACAAGCGCTACATGTAAAGTGCATGTTAGTAATACAATGCTGAAGTTTTAAGAAAAGGATGGGCTGGGGCAGCAGGGGGAAGAAGTGGGACTCATGCAAGGTTTCCACAGATGGCTAAGAAAGGCAGTGAAGAGTGGAGAGGGCATGTCTAGCTGGAGATCCAATATAAACTAAGGTGTAGAAATAGTGAGTGACTTGAATGTGGGGCTGGGAGGGCTTCAGGAGGAGACCAATATTAAAGCTAAGGGTTGTCGTAGGAGAATCGTGGGAACAAGGCTAGGCAAGTAAAGTGGGCCCAGATTGTAGAAGGTTTTAAGAATTAGGCATAATGTAACATGGTGAGAATAGGTTTTAGGGGGCAGGAGATGGACATAAGAAGCCAGATATGGACCAAAGAGAATGGATTTGGGGGCAAAGAAGAGAAGAGGTGAATCTGAGGTCTGTTTCAGGAAAATGACTTACTTGTAATCCAATAACCTGTTGACATAGTACAGTGCACATAGCAGATACACAATAAATATTTGCTGAGTGCATATGATAGGGGGTTAGGGAGAGGGGAGGTCAAGAGCAACTTGTACTTTGGAGGGACTGGGCTAATGGGAGCAGCTTACCAAAGGAGAGAGGAAGTTGGAAATGAAAGTAGGATTTTTTAGGGATATGATGAGTTTGAGTGATGAAAGACTAGCCAAGATTCTTCATAGACATCAGAGATGGATCAAGCAGGACTGGAGAGGTAGATTTAAGATGTCAGTAGAGTGTTGAGGATAAAGGGAGATGAACTGGCAAAGCCAGACTCGTAGAGGGCCAGAGAGTATGTCTCAGTGGATATCTCTAGTTCCTGAGTGGAAAGAGGAGGGGGGTGGAGTAGGTCATCTAAGGATATAGAGATGGAGCCAGAGAAGTAGGAAGAGTCTGGGAAGATGTTAGTAAAAACGCAGGGAAGGATGGGAATAAGCGCCTTCAGGCTTGCAGAGAGAGCTGGGCAGTGCATGGCTGCTGAGAGGCCTGGAGTCTGATAGGGTACCAGGCAGGGGGGAAAACAGGCAAAGTTCAGGGCCACAGAGGTGTTTCCCTGCCCTCCCCCAAGCAGGGTATGCTGACCTAGGCCCCTCTATCTTGGGACTCAGGAGAGGAGGAGGTGCCTGAGGAATATCTCAGTGGGCAGTGACTAGGACAAGGCCTGGAACTCTGGGGAGAAAGGCTCAGGCGATCCAGGGTCACCCTCACAGGCCAACTCCAATCCCTAGTCCTTCCTGGAGCTTGAGGGAGCAGCTGTAGCCTGACAACACCCCAGGCCTGCCTCCTGAGCAGTTCCCAGGAACTTGTTCACCTCTCCCCCCCAGGTGACCTGGAAAATGGCCCCCTCAAGGATGTCCCTGCTAGCATCCTGGGACCCCACCTATGAGGCTGAAGCGGGACATTATAGGGCATGAACTTGGGGGCCTCCTTCTCAGGTTAGACCACATATTACCTGTCATTCTGGCTGCTGTATGAAGCAGCCTTGGGCAGAGGCTTCAGGCCTCTAGCCCCCTCAGCAGGTTATCAGAATGGAGAGCAGATGCTTAGGTATGCAGGGTTCCTAGTGGTGTGCTGTGAAGACACCTTTTTCTTGGCCTCTCTGCTGCCTTGTGGGCACCACTTTCCCCTGTACCTGTCCGAGACCTCTCAGCAGGTGGTAAGCTCCCTGGAGCTGCTGCTCCTACCCCCTAGCATGTTCCCCTGGAGCCTCCCCACCCATCCCCTGGCTGCTCCACCACCTAGCTCAGTAGGCCTGAGCTGCTCACCTTCCTACAGATATGCCAAGACCCAGCTCCCTGGTGGTCACTGTATCTTCTGCTGGATCCCCAGACTCTGTCTCTGGTCGCCTAGGACCTAGTGGTCTTCCAAGCTGTTCTCACTTCCTTGACCCATCTCTCCCTTAGATCCTAGACATCCATTCTCCATAGCCCCTCTTCTGGGGCAGAGTGGGCTCTCCACCCCCCAGGCAGGTTCTGTCCACAATGAAGCAGTTTTTGTTTGGAAAAAAAGAGCAGAGCGAGGAGAGAGTTTCAAGGAGGTGGCGTAGGTTGAAACCTGAGGCAAGGCCACCCTGACTTTTGTTAGTGGAAGGTCTTTGTATGAGACCAGTTTCAGTGGCGTGGGGTGGTGGATGCCAGCCTCTGGCTTGAAGGAGGGAAGGAAGTGGTGGAGACATCAGACTTCAGGAACTCTCTCTAAATCTTTTCCTCCATTGTGTCATTTACCTTGTGTGCAGGACAATGACAAAATATTACTTAGCACATGAGTCTTATCACCTTCCCTCAAGCTGCTGGATCCTTCCAGTCTTCCTCCAGCCAGCTGGTTACCTAATGGTCCTCTGAAGAGGTTAGGGGGAAGCCTTCCTGCTTCTGCTCAGGAATCTCTCACCATGAGAGGCTTCTCTACTGAGCCTTCAAGCCCATGCAGATGCCCCCCCCCAGCCAAAGTAACCCTGTTTCCTGGACTCAGGGTCCATGCCTTCCTTTTTTATTCCTTCCCAGTCCACCCTCCTCTCCTCTGCAGCAGAATTCTTCTGCAACTTAGGGCTGATTTTGTTGTCTTTAACCCCAGATCTACCTGTTTCTACAGAGTAAGGGCCAAACTCCAGAGCATGGTCTTTAAAATTCATAGCACTTGCAGCTAGACTTGAGTCCTCACTATTTTGTGAGTGTGCGCTGCCCTTTTGTACCTCAAAGCTATTGCTCACACTGCTCTCCTGGCCTTCTTGATGAACAGTGTGGGCTGGAGGAAGGGATGACTTTCATGTAAGACCTGAATTCAAATTTCATCTCCATTATGTACTGACTCAGTGAACTTGGGCAAGTTTCTTAACCTCTCTGAACTTCAGCTGTTCATCAGCTAAGGATGTGGATGATAATACTTATTTGTGAAGATGTTCTGAGGATTAAATAACATAGTGTATGACAAAGTGTCTACACCTGATGTATCTTCAATAAAGGGTTGCTTCTATTATCCATCCTTCCAGGCTTAGCTTTAAGGCCTTCCCCTGTGAAGTTTTCATGGCTTTCCTCCACCCCCCTGGGATGGCATAACCTGCTCCTTCTTTGGAATAGCATTTTTATCCATTCCTCACTCATAAGCGCCTTAGTTATCCTGGACTGATTTGAAATACATTGAGTTATCTATTTGTCTCTTCCATTGGATTCTGGGCTTCTTCAGGGCTTAGACTTTGTTTCATGCTACTCTGCATTTCCTAGCCCAATGCCTGGCAGTAGTAGGTGCTAAATAAGTGTTTGTGAAATTGACTGTGACATATACCATTTATTGCTGTAGTTTTAACTGTTTGCTTGTGTGTGGGGTAATGCGTATGTGGGCCTGTACTGTATGCTTTATAAGCTCTGTGAAGGCAGCAATTGTGTTCAAAAGCATGAAGAGTAACATGGTATATTGGAAAGAACTCGGGTTGTGGCTTTAGATAGACCTGGATTCAAGTCTTTAGATAGACCTGAATTTAACCTCTTTGAGTACTGGTTATCTTAACTCTAAAATGGGCACATTAATACTGACCCCTCCCTGAAGGTTGTTGATGGTGTTAACTGTAATAATATGTGTGTGTGTATATATATATATATATATATATATATATATATATATATATACACACACACACATATATATAATCCATGTATATACATGCATTCTATGAATGTTAGCTCCTTTCCTCTAAGCTGTATATTTTGCTGTATGTCACACATTGCCTAGCAATAGGTACTTACTAAACATTTGTAGGATGGTGGTTGGTGGAAACAGTGGTGTGAAGGGTTTGTTTTTAAAGATCATGGGCAGGGGAAGAGAGACAAGTGGGGTTACTGCACCCTTACTCCTCATCCTATGGACGCTCACCAGGTGTATAATGAGTTCATTCTGCCCTCGGAGCGAGATGGGTTCCTGAGCCGAATTCGGGAGATTATCCAGCGAGTGGAGACCCTGTTGAGGAGAGATACTGTCTCTGTGGAGGCTGCTGAAGACACTCTGGTCCCCCAGGTCAGACTCCTTTGGGCACCTTCCAGGGGGAAGAGACTCTCTGCTCCAAGGTTCTCCACAGTCCCCTTGGATTCTAAATCTTTCTTATTTCTGAGACCCTAAAACTGTGGTTCTTAAGCTTCATTGGGCCATAGACCCCATTTGAGAATCTGATGAAAGCCATGGGCCCTAGTTCTAGAAAAATGTGTTTAATGCATGCTTTTTAAAAATTCTTGTTATTAGAATGGAATGATATCTTAATGTTCTTTTATTAAGTTTTTTAATTAATAAAAAAGTTTATAAAAAAAAATTCTTATTAAAAAATTTCAAAGTTACGGAAAAGAACTCCCAGATACCATTTGCCCAGATTGACCAAATGTTAATATTTTGCTGCATTAGCTTTATCATTCTCTCTTTTTCTCATTCTTTCTAAAGTATGTAAACATATTATTTCTGAATGGTCTGAGAGCAAGTTGCAGACATCATGCCCCTTTTGGCAAACATACTTTTGGATCCCCTGAAATTCATCCATGAAATTCTAAAGGTTCATCGGTCCTAGCCTAAACCCCCAGCTTGAAACCCCCTATTCAAATCACAGCTCTTTTTCTCCCTCAGGAGGAGCCAGTGCCATTGTCTGTCCTCCCGGACCCTTCCAGTGGTATGTACTGAGTTCTGCCCCTGCTCACCCCAGGCCTTGGGTTTGCTCCTGGGTTTGCCTGGGAAGGGCATAGGGAATGGGAGATTGGAATCTCAATATGCCCTCCTCCCCAGCAGAGCACCAGAGCAGCTCCGCCCTGGAGCAGAGGAGCTGGACAGCCTTCTCTACCTTCCCATCTTCTCCTGGAACCCCCTTGTCTCCTGGAAACCCACTTTCCCCCAGAACCTCCCTTTTCCCAGATCCCATCTTCCCCATCACTTCCTCATCATGTTGCCCCAGCCCCTCCCCATTCTTCCCTGTTTCCTCCCAGGTTTCCTCAATTCTCCCTCCACAACTCCCCAGCTCTCCACTTCCATTCTCCCCCAGTGCATCCCACTTTCCAATCCCATCTTCTCAGTTTCCCCAGAGTTCTCTTCCTCCAAATTCTCCCCCCATAATCTCTCCCAGTTGTTCCCAGGTCACTCTTAATCTCTCTTCCTTTCCTCCAATTCCCTCTGCTCCCTTCCCCTCCACAACAGCCCCTCTCCTCTCTCTGGCTAGTGCCTTCTCACTGGCTGTGATGACTATGGCCCAGTCCTTGCTGTCCCCCTCACCTGGGCTCCTTTCCCAGTCTCCTCCAGCCCCTCATGAACCCCTACCTAGCCTACCCCCACCTCCTCCCCTTGTTCCTTATGGCCCAGAGAGTACTTCACCCCTCACAGTTGAGATGAAGAGTGAGGTGAGTAGGAAACAAGAGGGATGCTTAAGGAAGCTCATTCTGGATCATTCCCTCATGGACCCATACTTTATAGGCCTCCTCAAATCCTGCTCGGCCATTCCTGGGTGAAGCCAGACTGGCACCCATCTCTGAAGGTAAGGCCTCTGACCACTGAACTTCCCCTGCCTATTTATCTCTACCCCACTGAGCTCTCTCCTTCTACCTCCATTTTGTCTCTCTATAGAAGGAAAGTCCCAGCTTGTTGGACGTTTCCAAGTGACTTCATCCAAGGAACCGGTTGAGCCTCTCCCCCTGCAGCCAGCATCCCCAACTCTTTCCAGTTCTTTGAAGCCTCCAAGCCCTCAGTTGGTCTCAGAGAGCTCAGACACAGAGGATAGTGCCAGAGATGGGCCAGAGACCAGGGAGGATCTGGCTGAGAGTGATCGTGCAGCTGAAGGCCTGGGGGCTGCGGCTGAGGATGAGGAAGGGAGCGATGAGAAGGAGCCACAACTCAGGGTCAGCCCACCACCACTGAGCCATCCCAGCCCCGTGTGGATGAACTACTCCTACAGCAGCTTATGTTTGAGCAGCGAGGAGTCAGAGAGCAGCGGGGAGGATGAAGAATTCTGGGCTGAGCTCCAGAGTCTTCGGCAGAAGTGAGTCTGGGGAAGATGGAGGAGTAAGAGGCAGTCTTGGGAGAGCAGAATGTGTGGCTGGCCCTCATGTGCACCTGGTGCATCCTCAGGCACTTGTCAGAGGTGGAGGCGCTACAGACACTACAGAAAAAGGAAATTGAAGACTTGTATAGCCGGCTCGGGAAGCAGCCCCCACCCGGCATTGTGGCACCGGCCGCCATGCTATCCAGCCGCCAGCGCCGCCTCTCCAAGGGCAGCTTTCCCACCTCCCGACGCAACAGCCTGCAGCGGTCCGAGCCCCAAGGCCCTGGTGAGCTTGCAGTTGCCCAGCTCCCATATTTCCCCTCCCTACTGATCCAGCTTTCTTTCAGGCCCTGGGGATCTCCTCCTTGGTTTGGGGCACTGGCTCCCCTCTCCCTCACTCAGTGCTCTCCTTCCCCCATCCTACTCCCAGGCATCATGCGAAGGAACTCTCTGAGTGGCAGCAGCACCGGCTCCCAGGAGCAGCGGGCAAGCAAGGGGGTGACATTCGCCGGGGATATTGGCAGGATGGTGAGGGCGGGCCCAAGGGAGGGAGAACCCAGGGAATGGTAACTGGTGGCATCTTCGACCACCTCCCACCACCCTGGAGGTTTCTTCAGTGCCTTTTCTTTTCCCTCTAGTGACCCAGAACAGAAGCTATGTGTCTTCCTCACACCAGGGTCCACCATGGAGCTTATGTTCTCAGAGTCTGCTGCTTTTCTGACCAACACAAGTCAGCAAGGAAGGCCCCAGCACTGAGAGTACAGAAGACCCCGGGGGTTTGGAGAATGCAGCCCCATTACAGAAAGAGCCAAGCATGTGGGAACTGTTTGCTATGTGTAGAAGGTATCAGTCCTGCAGCCTACCACCCTCATCCCTACCACCTCCCCAGCCAAGGGTCAACCACTAAGCAATCCCACACAAGCCCAGATGCTTCTAGAGGGCCCACTCCCTAGTGGGGAGGGTGGAGGGAGTATTCCCACATCAGACTTAGCAGCCAATAAAAATGCTAGAAACAAGTACCTTGTCTATCTGTATCTGTCATGTCTTTTGTTGGTGGGGCAAAGCCTTGGGTGAGGCAAGGGGGAGGATTTAGAAAGGACTCTGCTGTCACAATGGGAGGCGGCCTTTTGGCTGTTTGCCAGCAGTTCATGAGGAAACTGTAAGGTCAGTGACCAACTTGACCAAGCTAAGATCCCCTCTAGATCCCACCCCACCGCTGGGCCTGCACAGGCATGCCCCAGTGGAAGTTAAAAGAATGAAAACTGCTTGTCCCTTATCCTTCATCCACCTCTCTAAGGGTGGGATAAGGTAGTAAAAAGGAAAGTTGGAGTAAAGGTGTGTTGTTCTTGAGGGTGGAGGGCAGGAGAATGACCTCCCTCCCTCCCCAAACGTAGTTCAGTCTCAAACAGCCCAATGACCCAATTTCCTTAAATCAGGTAGAAAGATCTCATGGAAAAAGTCATTCTAGTTAAACATTTACAGTTCCCTGGGGCAATACCACTGCAGCAGCTACTGTCCGTGAAGCTTACTGGAACAAGTACCACGCCACCCCTTACCACCCTACTTGGTTCCGGAGAGGTGACTTGGTTTATTATTCTCATCTTAACCCCATCTTTCCCACCTCAGGCTCCAACACTGTGCAATTATCACTCCCACCCCCTTAACAGTTGCGTCCCTGGGCAAACACAAGGTCAGAAAGCATGGGAAAAGCCAGGGTTTCACACCCCTTCAATCAAGGAAACAAACTACAAGGGCTCAGTCACAGCACACAGTGAGTGTGAGGTGGGCAATGTTCCCTTCAGGACCAATGGATGTGTAAGTTCCTGGCTTCTTGGGCTCAGTCTCCGTCCAAGGTTAGTAAGAAGGCCAACGATACTGTGAATAGGCTTCATTTTCCATGAGGGTCATGGGGCATCATCCACCTTGTGAACGGACCCCAGCAGACCAGAGGTGGGTAGTTCCCATTCCAATCAGGGGCCTGCCGACCTTGCCAGGGCTCGGGCTCGAGCAGCTTTGGCCTCGTCTTCCAGCTCATCTAGGAAACGCTCTTGGGACACTGAGTAGAAGGTGTAACCATCTGAGGTGGGTTCAGGAAACCATCTGGAATATGTACATTTCCTTGTCCTAGACTTGCTCCACCTGCCCTTGTTACTCTCCCATTCTCCCAAATCAGGGATTCCCGCCTCCTGCCTCTGTTCTTTCTGAGCCCTAACCCCAACTCCATTATTATTAATGTCATATTAAAAGAACACGTTATAAATAGCAAAGCACGTAATTACACACCATCTCGTTTGATCTATACATGATATTTTAACCCCATTCTACCCAAATATTAAACACTTGACCCAGCGTTGTTCAGTTAGAAGTGGCCATGATTTCACAGCTCAGGCTCTTTTTATCATGCCCATGCCGCCCTACTACATGCCTCTGCTCCCCTTCCCCCGTCCCCATTTAAGGTCAGTCGGAATCTACAGTCGGGTTGGATACAAATAGCCAGCACCAGAGCCCCGATGCCCAGGCCGGTGACGAGATTCCGGGTCCGCCGCTGTGGCAGAGTCTTCTGCCACTGGGCGAGCTGCACCTGCCTCATGAATTGTAGCTGCGCGGGAGTCAGTTTTTCCCGAGTCGGATCGATGCGCTGAGCCAAGGGGGCCTCTCCATTCTTAGCATCCAAAGGGTCACCAGCTCCTGACGCCGCCATGTTGCCGCCCTGCCTTTTCCAGTGGGGCCGCGGGGCTCTTTGGGAAAAGTAGTCCTTGGTTGCCGCAAGGAACGCTGGGAGTTGTAGTCCGTGTTTCCTCCCCCGCCCCCACCCTCAACTCCCGTAGAACTGTGGCTCTTGGCCACAGGAATAGGGACGCGAGAGGCGGGAAGCGACTGTGCTTTGTGATTGGCTGACGAGTCCGCGTCCGTTAGGGCGGGTAAAGGCTGTGGAGGGCTCGAGGCTGTGGTGGGAAGTTGAGTTTTTCCTCAGAGTTGAGGCGAGGACAGGCTCATTGGAAGAAAACGAGGAGTCCAGGATGTGACAGAAGACTCTGGGATTGAAGCTAAGGGGTTGCTTATGGATCCCGTGAACAGTCCAAGTGCCCAAAAAGGGTTCTAAAAATGGACGGACCTGGGAGGCCAAGAGAGGTCTCCCTCAGTGACTTTCAGTTTGGAGCTGTTGCCACAGAGACGATAGAAGACGCTCTGCTCCACTTGGCCCAGCAGAATGAACAAGCAGTGCAGGAAGCTGCGGGACGGATGGGCAGCTTCAGGGACACCCGGATTGTGGGTGTGGATGTAGGACCTGGCGAGCCGGTTTATGGGGGACCGGGGCATCTATCTGTCTTTGTGGCCTCGACTTTGAGATTTTATTTTATTCATTCAAATAATTTTTGTTAGAACCTACTGTGTGCCAGGAGCTGGGGATATAATGATGAAAAAGTCTCACTAGCACCCTACCCTTGATTTCTTCAACATGCATAGAGTACTTAGTATTGGAATTAACTGGGATAGAAAGATGAAATAGATACAGTCTTGGCTTTCAAACTATGTGCAATCTCTGGGGGGATATTAGGACAAATACCCACATGAGTGTGGTGAGAAAAAACAAATTTTTATGAGGACTGAAAAGAATGGTAGGGTGGGGTGGGGGTAAGGAGAACTAAGAGAAGCCTCCAAGAATCATGACTTTTCAGGTAGACCATGAAAGAAGGATGACATTTTGATTGGTGAGGGGGAGGTGGGGAGGGGAGGGTTCAGCATTTCTACCAAAAGAGGAAAGCATGGGTCAAGCTGTGGAAGTGGGAAGCTTAGGGTGAGTGTGTCTACAATATGGTCCAGGTTGAGTAGAGCATATGGAAGAGCAGTTGTAATTAAGACAGGGAAGGTGCTTTGGGGACCTTCCATGTAAGACTTTGAATGCCAAGGTTAGGAGTTTATACTTGGTTTAATAGGGGAAAAAGAAGGCACTGAAGCCTTTTGAATAAGGGAACTACTCAACCTTTGTAAACTTTGCTTTAGAAAAGTTATTTGGGTTGTGACATAATGGACGAATTGAGAGAGGTGGAGCTAGGTGTAGCAGTGGAGTCCATGTCAGTGGTCTAGGTAATAGGGCAGAAGAAATGACAAGGGAAGATGGATTAAAAATATTCAGAGGTAAAATATAGAGTTCTGCAGTGGATAATTAAGTGAAAAAGGCAAGGATGATTATGTCAGAATTGAGCCTCAGAGATTGGGAGTATAGTGGTATCATTAAGAGAAACACAAACACACACAGGTTAAAAAAAATAAAGCAGGAGGAAACTTTTGTTTGGAAAGATAATAGCCTTGGTTTTTTGATCTACTGGGTTTAAGGTGCTGGCAGAACATCTAGAGGAAGGTTTCTGGCACGCTGTTTAAAAACTAGGTCAGGAAAGAGGTCAGAACTAGAGATAAATGTTTAGAAGTCACCTCCATAATGATATTGTTGAAACCATGGCAGAGGATGAGCTCCTAGAAGGAGAAGAGAGAGACAAGTCAAGGACAGTTCCTTGGGTTCAGGGAATTGGAGTAGGAAGAAGAGTCATTATGGAAATAAAAGGAATGGTTAGGAGGTAGGAGCAGAACCAAGAGAACTTTGGAAGCCAAAAGGAGAGTTTCAAGGATTATGGTTGGAAGTTTCAAATGCTTCAGGGACATCACAGGCATGAGGATTGCAAAAAGGCCATGATATTTAACAATCTGGACATTTTCTGACCTTTGAGACAATCATTTCACCAAGCTGAACAAGGTGGAAGCCAAACTGCAGGAAATTAGGATGTGAAGTATGTGGAAGCAAGCAGGTGTAGGCTAGCTTTCAAGACATTTAACATGTAGGGAAGGAGAGAGATGGTACTCTAGTTTCAGAGGGTAGAAAGGGAGGGTCTTTTAGTTATCAGATCTGAATATGTTTATAAGCAGAGGAGGTGGAACAAGGTGGCTATGGAGAGGTGTAACCTCATCGATTCCACCTAACCCAAACTCTGTTTTCTTGGCAAATTAAAGTTGAAAAGAGAAACACTTGCCTAGATAATTCAGACCCAAATCCAAACAAACCAAGAAAGTGCATAACCACCCACGAAGAACCAGCTAATAACATGCAATTATGTAGCCTAACGTATTTTGATGAATTGCTTCTTCATTGGACATTGCTAGCAGAGCTGTGGTCTCTGTTAACAAATAGATTGTGGAACAACTTAAGAGTGTGGAACTGTCTTGTGCTAGCTTGACATTTTTAATAGCTTTTTTCCTATGAAAAATTTTCTCTGAAAATCATGGTTATTAGACTATATGTAATTCTTTGCTGATCAATCCTTAAAGTTCCTAGGTTTGGCAGAGCTGTCTTTGTTGAGAAGTGACATTTACCCTATTTCTACCCTCTAATGATACTGCAAGTTAAATAGAATTCTCTTGGGGCTGTTCTTTCAAAGAGAAATAAAGGTGGCCTAAAATAAAATCATGCCAAGGTACATTGCCCTTCCCATCTTACCAATAAGTTATTATTATTATTATTTTAATCAAAATTGGGCTAGTTCCCTGATTTAGGGGATGTTTCTATAAAACAAGCTACTTTACAGTAACAAACTTGCTCGCGGGGAGAGGCTTAGCTACCACAGATTTACCCAACAAACTGATGGTGGAGAGCTGGTGTCCAGCTGTACAGTAAATCATGTTTGTAAAGCAATGGGAGTCCTCCAGAGGGTGGTTATTAAACAAACAGTGTCATAAAGAATATTGAAGCTCCAGGAGGGACAGTTCTGTTCCTGCCAATATTCCATTGAAAACAGAATACAGGGCCTAGGTTTTTCATCCTCTAAGAGTCTCCCTTGAAGTTGAGGGTTCCCAGCATGGTGTAGAGGCCAACTAGATCAGCTGGGTATATTTGCATGTAACTGGCCAAGTCTTTTATCAGCTGAGACTCACAGGAAGGGTCAAGGGTCACTGAGAGGGTTTGGTAAACCCTTGGCTTTGGCACTCAGTCAGCCTCCTTTTCGTGCCTCTGATGTCCTTATTGGTAGCAAAGGGAAATAAACTCAGCTTTGGATGTTTCATTCTCACCTTTCTCACCTCCTGATCCTCTTCCCTTGGTCCCATACTGACTTTTAAACAATGCCAAGAATTCAGAGTAGTTTTGGTTGCATCTTGTGAATTAGCTCTTTCCTGTTTTGACAGAATTTATTTTTCTCCTGTCTGAACAATGGTGTCTGGAGAAATCCGTGAGCTATCAGGCTGTAGAAATCCTAGACAGGTAAAGCCCTGAGCATAAGGTAACTCTTAGAATGGCTTAATGTACCCAAATCTTTAAGAAAGTACTAGCTACCCCTTATTTAGAAGCCTGGTTTTGCACTCTCTCCTTTTCACTTCCAATTTTAAATTTCTTGGCCAGCAACTGATATTGGAGAGGAAAAGATGTAGCAGGGTTTGAAGAACAAATTCTTTTAGTTGTGTGAGTGTGGATTGTTTACTCTCACCTTCTTTTCCTTATAGGTTTATGGTTAAGCAGGCAGAGAACATCTGCAGGCAAGCCACACTCCAGCTGAGAAACAGTGAGAAAACAGAGCCTCAAAATTGGAGGGCTCTGAAAGAGCAGCTTTTCAATAAATTTACCCTACGTCTTGTATCATGTGTCCAGCTGGCTAGCAAACTTTCCTTCCACTACAAAGTAAGGCCATGGGGTTGTTCATGGGTACCTGGGTATTAGGAAGAAACCAGCTCACTCAAAGGTGGCTGTGAGAAGCCTAGTCCTAAGCAAGGTGATACTACTCACGTGGAAATTCCAGAGTGCAACTGTGCTTCCTAAGCATACCTCCTCAACACACACTTACAGTCACACACAGGCAGTTATTAAATAGCCTGAAGTTCTGTTCCCAAAGTATAATTGCTGGAATGATGCCATCATACAGGTCACCTTCCGTCCCCTTGAACCCAAGGACAGTTTACATAAGATGCCTGAATTGCCAACAAACCTATCAACATTAAAGGCAAATTGTTACATTTATAAAAGATAAACTGTCTCCACATCGCTACCTGATGCCTGTACAGTAAAATAGAATTCATTTAAAAATAATATCTTCTATGGCCAGATGCTGCACTAGATGCCAGAGCTATAACAGTAAAAATACTGCTGTGAATGTACCTATCAGCCTTGGAAAGTCAGGTGTTTTTAGAGAAAATAACTTCTTGAAGGGGATGGGATGGTGGGAAGAGGGAAAGGATTGGGGAAAGTAGAACAGAGGAGTAAGAAGAAAGGAAGTTTCCTGGTATAGGAAACAGCATGTGTAGCAGCTTGGAGAGGGAAGCATGATGGCATTGGGGAATTGCAAGTAATTGCAAAGGGAATTATCAAGAGAGAAGACTGTGCTGGATTAAGAAGGGCTTTGTATACTATGCCAAGATGTATGACTTTTTTTGTTTTTCTTTGCCCAGATAATCAGCAACATTACAGTCCTGAATTTCCTTCAGGCTCTAGGGTATCTATACACTAAAGAAGAATTGCTGGAGTCAGAGCTTGATGTTTTGAAGTCCCTGAATTTCCAAATCAATCTGCCCACTCCCCTGGCATATGTGGAGATGCTCCTGGAGGTTTTAGGTATTTTATTAAGTGTTCAGGGAATGTAGATTGGAGTCTTCCATAGAAGGCAATAAAAAATGTACCCAGGAGCTGTTAGGGAACAGTGGGCAAAACCTGCCAATGCTGAACAGTAGGGCACCCAATCGTGTCTCTGGATGGTTAAGGAAGATGTTCCATTTGGCACTTGTCTGGGAAAGAGACTTACAGATCTCACCAGCTGGCCACTTCTTGGAATCATAGATATTCCCTTATACAGGATCAATGAGTTGATTTTACAAAGATGCTCAGGATTAAGAGGGGCACAAACAAATATAATTAAACTGAATATATATTGTAGATGGAGACTTCTCTATCTCTCCCTTTTTCCTTTCAAACTGGCCTCCAACCAAACACCTTTTTTATAGAATATAGCAACTAGGAAGCATATTAGCAGCTCAACTGCTTTACATCACCTGATAATTGTAGTTATGATCAGAGAAGACCCACTTAATATTCCTTCCCACATTCCATCCACCCATACTCCATCTAGGATACAATGGCTGTTTGGTCCCGGCCACACAGCTGCATTCAACCTGCCTGACGCTGCTTGACCTGGTGTATCTTCTACATGAACCTATATATGAAAGCCTGCTGAAGGCTTCAATTGAGAACTCTACACCCAGTCAGCTGCAAGGGTAAGGCAACTCCTATAGGGAAGGCTCCTTTCAGAAACAGGGGATGGTGGACAGACCACAAAACTTGGGGGATGGAATTACCCTGGTTAGGCATCAATCCAGAAAAAAATCCACAGAGTTACCTTGTTCTTAACTTCCAGTGTGTTGCTTGAATGCAGATGGCCTAAGCCCGATCAGCAAAATTTAAAAAGGCTTTTAATCTTAAATTTCATTTACTTCAAGTAATTAGCATACATTCTTCCCTTATGGCTGATTCTGACTTGTGCTTTAAGATTACTGGATTGCTTTAATAGCCACGTAGGGAAAATAACCAATCACAGGGTTGTAACTTATACAGAAGTGTTGATTACTATAACGCCAGACTTGTAAAAAGCCTCACAATTACACTTGTTAGGGAGACAGATGGAACAACAAAAGGCCTATAAAGCATTCAGACAGGAGGCTTGTGTTTTAATCTGTTTAGTTGGTGGGGATGGAGGGGAAGGGGGTCAATTAGCTATGACCTGATCATTTCCTTCCATATCTAAAAAATCCAAGATCGGGTCAACATAAATAGTTCCTAGTTCAAGTCCCATGACCCTAGGATTTGGAAGATCAAGTCTCATCCTAGCTCCAAAATTAATATGGTTTTAATCCTTCAGGGAAAAGTTTATTTCAGTGAAGGAAGACTTCATGCTCTTGGCAGTAGGAATCATTGCAGCAAGTGCTTTCATCCAAAACCATGAGTATTGGAGCCAGGTATGTACCACTGAGCAGGATCAGCTTGTTCAGATTTCAGTTAATAGAAAGCATTCCTCAATCAGCTAAAGGAAAAACAGGATAACCCATGAAAGCAAAATGCCAAGACTCAGGATTAGGATGAATGAGCAGGATCTGGGAGGGGAAAACCTACAGTAGGACTGAAAAGTTCTCCAGCCTTCCTTTTATGAAGTGAAATAGGAAATGGAGGCCTAAGTTTAGCTTATTTCCCTTTATGATGATTACCCACTATTATGTTAAAAACCAGTTAAGTATGCCCTCCCAAGTGGAGAAAATATCAAGGCCAAAATATTCCCCCTTATATTTCACAGAACTTATCTCCAGCAGAAGAAAATGTCTAGTCCAGTATTTCCATGCCAACAACATCAGGGCCAAATTAACCTAATGTAATTTTGCTGTTGGCAAACACTGGAATCTGGATTTACTCTTCCTGTGAATTCAGGAAGCCAAATTACATTTGGCTTGAGAGAGCATCCCAAGCAATGTGTGTGTTTGTACACTAAAACATGTTGAGATTATTTAATAATAAGAAATCTGTCTCTGTTTCTGAAGGTTGTGGGGCATTTGCAGAGCATCACTGGCATTGCTTTGGAGAGCATTGCTGAGTTCTCTTATGTAATCCTGACTCACAGTGTGGGGGCCAACACTCCAGGGCAACAGCAGCCTGTTCCTCCCCACCTGCCAGCCAGAGCTCTGAGGACTGCTGCTTCTTCCAACACATGAGGCAGGCTGAATCCGCCAAATACAGCTTTCCATCACTGCATGCATCCCCCCCTTGTTTACGTTCACTACTCAGGATACAAAAGTTCCAAGAATCTTTTGAATTGTATTTTGTGTTCCACTGTCATGCTTATTTTTCTGTATCAAAGTTATGGTGAACAAGCATGTAATTTTTGTTGTATCAGAATGTACGCCTCGTTGTCACTGCAGAGTACAGGACAGGACACACACCCAAACAGATGAGAAGACTGGAGCAAGGGGTGAGAGTTACAGTACTCCTCAGTTTTTCCAGGCAACCCTGAGCTTTTGTCTAAGAGCTGGGAGGAGACAGAATATTAGTAAAGTTGCTTTGTTTTCATTTTACAAGATATTTATGGCTTATCTTTAACTGTTAATTACATCAAGAGAGAAAACAGACATGGAGATCAGTATTAAGTAGGGACTCAAAACCCCAAACCATCTGGATTACCCTGACTGAGCATCAAAGTAGCTTTTATTTCCCTTTAAAGTTAGTTTAGCATATCTGTTCTGTTATTGAGATTTACACAAATAGGGCTTCCTCTGTAGCTGTCTATTTTCATTAGGTTTTTTTTTTTTGCATATTACAGCATTTTATCTAGGACACTAAAGTTTTACTGCCTAGAGTTTTGTTTTTAAAACAAACCCTCTCTAAACAGGTTTCAACAGACTTTCCATGTAGCAGCACTTGAACTCAGTTCTCCCAGAATACAAAGCAATTTATTTTAAAGAAAAACCCAAGAATGCATCTTTACGCAGTTATCAGACTGCAGCAAATCTTTTATTACAAATAATTAAATCTCTCCATAATGCCTCATATCTCTAACACAGAGTAGAGTAGGCATTCAATACTAGAATCAAGAAGTGTTAAGTTTCAAGCTTCTGATCATATTACATGGTGACCAGGCAAAACTTATAAGTAATATTCTCACATTTTCCAACAGTGTGTGTCCATATTTGACTCATCTCAGTGGAGACAAAGGTTTCTATTTCATATTGTAAATGTAGAAGTTGAAAGAGATAAAATCTAGAGAAAACACATTGATCTCAATTCAGCTCTTAGTTAAAAAACAAACTTGTTTTAAGGAAAGTGAAGGCATGGGACTAAGAATCAAAACTATGACATGGCAAGTTATACCTTTGGAAACTGTCGTATAATATATTAAAGTGGCTTTTTGTTTCCTGTGGGTTTTTCTTTTTTTGGTACTGTAAACATATTACCTGAATTTAATTTAAAACCTTTTTTCTTTGCAAACAAAATTTAAAGCCTGTAAGGCAAACATCTCCCTAAAGAAAAAAGTCATTTGTTATAAAACTGTGATAATACCCAAGCAAGACCCCACTTAAGATTTGTCAGCATAAACTTGAGAGCTTTTGTCCACTGTTCCTCAGAGTTAAACTGGGTTTTGATGGAAAAGGAGCCGCCGCTGGCTCCTGTGTCTTCAATCTTGCCTTTCTCCACAT
>PVIY010025934.1:0-36046 GCA_004026745.1 Myrmecophaga tridactyla | reverse complement strand
GGGTGGAAGCTGCACTGCAGTGGGGGGCACATTTCAATGCTGTCTTTTGCCTCTGAGCAGAAGGCCATCATCTCTTTAGTGTTCAGAGTGAATGTGATGCCCCCGGATTCATTCAATAATTGCCTTGATTTCTGCCTAAGGCTTTACTTTCTTCTAGCTAAATGTTGCATCCCCTAACACTCTCCCTCATCTCTAACAAAGTGGCTCTTTCATTCTGCTCTGGGCAGTAACCACATCATTCCGCCTGCACTTCAGCCTTGAGACCCATTCAGCATCACAGACTTCCCTTTGTGACTATGTCTCCTCTTCTCTCTCTTCCCTCCTCTCCTCCAGGAATTGGGGGGAAAATTATGGGGGACTTTAGTTAATGCAGAAACATCTGTTGAATTCTAAAGAAGGAGTAGGATCTTTAATGAATGCACAAAAGTAAGAGAGGATAGATTGCACCATGGACAGAAACTGTCAGTTTCCTCTTTTTCATTAGTGAGGCTGTGACCTAGTATGGATTGTCAGGCATATAGAGTGGTATCAGGGAAAATACAGCCCAGTCGATAGGGACAGTTTTTTAGTAACTTGCAGTTGTAGTTAAAAGTCACATCAGAAAAAAAAAAAAAAATATATATATATATATAGAGAGAGAGAGAGAGAAAGAGAGAGAGAGAGGAAATGAGACACATCAGCATCTCCTGGTAGTCTTATGTGCCTAACTCCTCAGGGAATCACTTGCATTGTTTACAGAGCAGAGGCAATTGCACACACAATTTACACAACCAGTTGCAAATACAATATATACGTAAGGTACTAAGCACAGTGCCTGCTGCAGTAAGCACCCCGAGACCATCAACACTCACCATTTTCATGTACGGTTGTTTTTCTACCTACATGGTAATCGTCTGCTCTCTCAGAGAAGGGAGCCATGAACTTGCTGGAAGAAGAATGGTTGTGGCAATATTTGTTGAATATTTAGTCAACTGAGCTGCCTTTCCTTGTGCCTAGCCGCAGAGCAGACATAAAACAAGTCGAAAGTAAATGAATACTCAAGTGTCTGTGATTTAAATTCTATACAGAGAAAAAGGGAAAATATATACAGATATACTGGAACTGAGTGGATGTTTTAATTTAGTTTGACTGGTCAAGAAAGGTCACTCTGAGATCGGGACATAAAGTCTCCTAATTTTATTTAGGATACTTTCATTTCAGCATCAAAAAATTTTGCCCACCTCCAAGGGACAAGGAGTTGTATTTTCAGTTTCCATTGATTTGAGAAAACACACAAGGACCAAAGCCTACTGTGAATGAAGTAAAAAACTTTTACACAAATGGGTCGTTTAATCATCAAACAACATCCATGCATCTTTGAAAAATACACATGTGCATATGCATAGGATTCCTTCTGAAGGTAACGTTGGTTTGGATTAGGATTTGAGGATATGAACACCTTAAAATTACTGTGAGTCCCCTCAGCTGTTTGGAGGTCAGCCACCTGGGGGTCACTGATAAACTAGAAAGAGAACTGGATGAGGAAGAATAGACACTTGGGCCCTATTTTCTCCTTTTTTCAAAAGATAACAGAGAGAGCAAAAAAGCCACTTAACTTCTTAAGAGTCTGTTTCCTTATTAGTAAAATGAAAATAATGATGTCTGTCTTTTAACCTCCTAATGATTGCGTGAGGATGAACTAATCTAACCTATATGAAAGCCCTTGCGAATGAGAACTATGTAAAGATAAAAGTGGAAACAATGGCTCATAATAAGGGACCCTAGTAATCTAGAATACAAATCAACTGCTAAAAAATATCACTTTGTCAGGCTACCACTCCATTTACCTCCTCCTGGTTTAGGGCTTGAAAAACTACTAGCATCAACTATGTCAGCCTGTATCCTTTTCTCTAAATGATGTGAATGTGGGTGAAATCATGGGCTCATGGGAAAGGGCTTATTATCCTCAAACCTCTCATCTTTAGGGAGGTTATGCTATGTACGCTACTTTGATGCTATGGGAATATTTGAAGATGCTAAATCTCCTCTGTTTGTTTTATTCCCACTCCTCATTCCTTGGTATATCATGTAATCTCATATAATATTTCTGCACAATTTTTTGGTATTAGAAGTATCAGCGCTGTAATCACTGATGTTTCATTGTAGTAATCAGGCTTATTCTCCTTCTTATTAAACAGCTCAGATTAAATTATTATAATTCAAATAGTATTGAGTGCTGGTTTTTATATATAACAGCATATGCCATGCTATTGAGAGAGGCAAGATTTCCATTAGAATTTGAACATACAAGAGATCAGCAATTTCAAAAAAGTTTCTTTCGTTCATTGTATATTTTAATATGTTCAGTTGACAGTGAAATCACTCCAAAGGTGAAAGCGTAAATTAAACAGACTAAATGCATTTATATGATAAAAGACAGAGAAGGAAGACTGCAGGTGAAAGTCCTTATTTCCTTACACACAGAATTTTAGCCAAGCAGCTGGAGTCATTTCTGTTCTTTCAAAAGTCTCAAAAGCATCTTAAAACATTGAAAATATACATTATATTGAAAGAACATGGATATATCAGAAGAACGTGAGTTCTCTATGACAATGGAAAGGTCTTGGTACATTTGGCATTCAATGGCGTAAAATATCTGCTTTGGGGTATTCACAGAAATTACTTAACAATTGGTTTAACAGAACGTGTATTTAGCCATACATTCAATAATGCAGAGGCATTTATTTTAACCTGCAGATTAATTAAATGTGTGATTTATTTTGATTGTAATAGTAAAACATGTAACATTTTAAAAAGTCAAATAATTCCTTACCTGCCCCCTCTCCAACCACTGAGTCAGCCACTTTCAATTCTTTTAATTGTCTCTTCTGGCTTTTACACATTTTTTTTCCTTAAATATTTATTCTCTTTTTTCTTAACATTTTTACCCTGCTGTGATTGACTTTCAACCATTGCAAATTGCAATTTAGTTGTGGTAAATCTCGACTTTTATACCCCACATGTTCCTTCCCCTATCTCCCTAATATACTGACATAATACTTTTTAGTTAAATCAGTATTTCAAGTGTTTAAAGCCTTGTAAATGTGTAACTGTTCTTCAAGATGAATCATGTGAATTTATTTTCTTTCTTGTGTTTCTTATTTTTGTTAAAGTTATTAATTGCCTCTCTTACTCTCTCCCTCCTCAGATTTCTAAGGATGAATGTTAATGTATACCCAAATGCTTCCATAAAATTCTAAAACTCCTCCTGCTAAGGTCAAACACATCATATAATTGATCTGTTGTCCCTTGAACTCAACCCTTTAGAGTTCACTGTCCTCTGGCCCAGTTCCAACCTTACTAGTCTCTTCTAGGTTTGTTGCCTGCTGCCTTAGTTAGCTGTCTAAGAAGTCCTGGCTCATAGTCCTGGATTCCCTCTGTCTCTAGTTTTTATTGGACACCCTGTCTCCTGGAATCCCCACTTCATCTTGCATTGCTTACTCTCCAGATTTGGTGAAGCACATCCTTTATTGTATTCCCAAGAACAGATAAAGTGAAAGGTAAAATTGTAGTGGCCTTGTATATCTGCAATTAACTTTATTCTCTTTGCATAGTCAGTTAAGACTGGACTACGTATAGAAGGCTAGATAAGAACTTTATCCTATAAAACCATATCTTTTAATAACTTGTACATCTTACTTCCGTATTCCTTTTTTTTTCAACTCTTATCCTAATTGTTTACCATCCCATTCTCTTTGTTCTAGTGTGCTGTCAAATTTTTGTGCCTTCACTGCAATTACGGGTTTAGGAATGAGGTATAGTCATTCATTTATAATTAACAAGTTATACCTCTTTCATAGAACCCCTGTAATATGCCCAGTTATATCATGTGTATTAAATTTGCCACATATAACCAATAAGTTATTTTGATTTTAAAAGTAAATGCTTATATTTTAGAATGGGCATATTTTTCAGTAATGAGACAGTTGGAAATATAGTTTGAAGTGAGCCAGCTTATAAAAAATATATCAATTGTTTTTATGTAACATTTGTAGTACATTTCATTCTTGGCATTTGACTTGTTTTATATATTATATTCAGAAATTTAAACATGGAAATAATGAATGAATAAATTTTTTAAATGAAATAAGGTGGCTAAACTGACAGTAAAAGAGATCAGGGGTTATAACGTATTTTTGCTATATAACCCGTCCCTCCCACACACACACACATTCTGATACATTTGCATTATGGACCAAATCTGCCCTAGTTGCATTACACATAAGACGTGTCTAAACTAGAGTTGCCAGGATTCATTTTGGAGAAATGAGATCAGGGCTGGCCTTAATGGTGTCAAACAATAACTTTTCAGATGATTTTAAGAACTTGGAAAAGCCTGTCACACTGCTGGTGGGTCATATTATTGGCTCCAAAAAGTTCATGTTGTGATACAGCATATTAAATTGAAGGCAAGGAACTTTTCCCTAAGGATGGGAAGCAGTGTTTTCTTGAAAAACAGGTAAGTGGGAAACAGAACTGGTAAACTGTTGATGTAGAGGTGGAGTTGGAAGTCAGGATATCCAGGGGGTAGAAAGACTGGGCTCATACCTGGATCTGACATCAAAGTAGAGTCGTTTTTGTCTTTCACTTTCCATTAAATTAAGGCCAGAATCTCAGTTTTGTGCTAATGTGGCTTACACCTCCTTAAGTTCGCTGATGTTCATTTTTAACAAAGAGATTCTACCTCAGGCCCCAAGCCTCTGGCAAACAGAAGTATCTAAATAAATGATGAACCTTGTGTGTGTTCATTATACACATCTTATGGTGTTGATGGCTACTGATGTTGACTTCCACGGACGATGATAATAGGTAGTTTCCTCCTGCAATAAATGGATTTAAGTAAAAATACAAATTGATGTTAAAAAATAGTCACAAATAATAGTAAAGTTGGTGAGCAAAAATATCAGATATTGTGAGCATGGTGCACATGCCCCTGAGGCCTGGGGAAGGCTGGCATGGGGCCGGGACACGGGAAGCCTGAGCTTTGGGTCAGTCTATAGCTGGTGTATGGCCTGGGCAGGTCATTTAACTTCCCATCCTTCTATTTCCTTAACTCAAATGAGGAGTTTTAGTAAACGCCTCTATTTCATATATTTTATGATATCAAGGATTTCTTTTTCCAGACACTTAATACAAGTAAAGATTTTTCTTGGTTTGATGCAAATAGGGAAGAGTGAAAATTTCTGAAGCAGCTGATAATAACCATGTATAACATCCCACTAAGAGCATGAAAAGTAGAACAGACTGACTTCATTTCATAGAATTTTAGAGCTTGTAGCAACCATAAGGATAAATCCCAGCTCCCCTGCCAACACTAATTTAATAAATGAGAAAGCCAAAATGTCCCCCAGAACTTATTTGGTCCCTTAGCATATATTCCATTATCATTAAAAGCAAAGATTGGTTTAAAACCCTGGATCCTCTTTGGTCCTCATCAAGCTATATCATTATGCTTTCATGTTATAATTTTATTGACCTTATTATGTGTGTGTGTGTGTGTTTGTTTTTGTTTTGTGCGCTGTATGGCAGGGTCACATTTCATTCTTTTTCCATGTGCCATGTGAGTATCCTGTTATTCAGCACCATTTGTTGAATTTTTGTTTGTTTTTTCTTTTTTTCTTTTTTTTTTTTTGTTTGCTTGTTTGTTTATTTTTGGGAAATGCATGGGCCGGGAATCAAACCCAGGTCTCCTGCATGGCAGGCGAAAATTCTACCATGACCTTTTTGCTGTTTTTAAGAAGAAGTGAAGGCCATGCCTGTTTGCTAAAATTGTTTTTGTCCAACACTGAAATGAGACAAAGCTCAGCAAAATGGGTACCTTAACAAACACAGAACTAGTTTCTTTAATATTGAAAGTTAATAAAAATGACTTAAGGCTGCCAATTTGTTTTCTGATGTACTTTGGGTAGTTTTGTCCCCCCCCCCAAAAAAAATAATCTGTTTTCCATTGGTGGTTTTGATCTAGCCAAAATATGGGGTAGATAAGAACCCCTCACAGGAGACATTATGAGGATTAGCAGAGAGTGTAGATTATTTCAAAATTGTAAGCAGTTAGTTTATTCATTTCCACTTTCCTCATTGGTGATCTAAAAGATATTCTTAAAGAAAAATGAAGGAGGGGAGTGTTTATATGCTTTTTTTTTCCTTCCAGTCCTTAAGAGTCTATCAACTCTTCATCAGTTTAATTATGGGGTTATATATCTCTAATGGACTTGCCACATAGGAGGCTAAGTAGTTTCCTTTTCCCAAGGTAGTTTTCTATTGCTAGAACGCGATCTCTCTGTGAAACCATGCTGGCCTCTTTGGAAATATCCTTTTATTGATTACTCTACAAGAAAGAACTTTAAAAGATGATTTGAGGAACCCTAGTGAGGAAATATACCAGTGTTCCCTTCTTTAATTATGACCTAAAGCAAATCTTTGAAAGAAGGGACTGAAAGAGATTCATGGACCACTGAAGAATGTCGCTGTAGCACCAGGTAAAATGTAAGGAAATAGACTTATACCAGAAAAAAATACACTTGGAAAATAGTGATCAAACTGCAGCTGATTATGAATATGGAAAACATATTTCTTGTGTTTCCACAATAAAGGTTTTATATTTAAAATAATTGCATTTGGGTCCCAACTGGGAGTGAAGCTTTGAAAGGTAGTATAAACAAAATTAAAATATTAGCGAATATTTATTGAGCGCTATTGACTTCCTTGCACAGAGGCTTTCAGTGGCTTCCCACTGTCTGTCAAATTAAATGCCTTCTCTTCATCTCCACACTGAGTATTCTCCTAAGTGTGAGTCCCAGCCCCACGCAGGAGCTGTGTACCAGCTAAACTAACTTGTTCAAGAACATGCTCTGTGTTGCTCTACCTGAATGCTGTTTCCTCTGAATCGTCTCCTTCCCCAAAGGAGAAGTTTCAGCCTTTGGAAATATCATTCTAATCAACACGTTACTTATTTCAAGACCTTACTCCAAGAAACCTTACCTGATTCTCCCAACCAGATGCAATCTTTTGCTCCTTTTTTATCTAAAAATAAAGCATTTACCTCCCTTAATCCATGTTTCACTTTGCAACTATTGGTGCATTGTCTAATTCTCTTTCTTTCTCCAAGACTGTGAAGTTCCTGATGTCCATCTGAACGTAAAAGGTAGTTTAGGTCCTCATCACATTGAAATATATCTTAAATACATTACAATGTATTTTAAAGAATTGGTATCTAATATATAAATAAGTAAATAATAAAAAACTTAGATCTCTGTCAGGACCACAGAGGAGATATCCTGGAGAGACTTTAGATTAAATTCTAAGTTAGAAAAAAAGGAGAGCGCTCTTTAGATTAAGTGACTTTAGAGAAAGTGCTGCCAAGGACCCAGGATTTTAAATCGGTTTAGGAAAAATTAGCAAAAAAGATCTAGTGAAGTGGCATGGTGTGAACTAAAATAGAGGTGGGAAGTACAGGGTACTAACAAGGGCTAGACAGGAAATATTTGTCATGTATATTTTTATATAGTGAGAGAATGTTTTTATAATTGAAAATTGTTTTGTGCATAGTACATTTGTCTTCAAAAACTGTAATTTAGATACTATAATCCTTCAAGGCCTTTTGGGGTTACCTCTTTACTTTTCTCCTTTATTGGTCTGTATGATCAGAAATGGGGAACTGTTGTTATGCAGTCAAATTCCTGTCAAGTCTAAGCAGTTCTTTAAGAAATAAACAAATGGTGACTGATTGTGCCTTTTATATAAAATAAGCCACTGAGAGATGTACACTTGATCACACAGCCCAAACTTAAATACAGGGTTTTTTTGTCCATATTCAGAGCTCTTGCTGCCATGTCAAGGTTTCTGGTGAACCAGGACAGCAGAAGAAAGCACCCTGGGAGTGCATATTTGATGTCTATTATGCAGAGAGCAGTAGTCATTCAAAATCACAACTGGCATATTGAAGCAAATTATTTTAAGTTGTGTAATAGCATTGATTAGAAGGTGTTCTGAAAAAAATTACCTAGAAGTGGAATTAAAAGTAGATGTTACATTAGTGGAAATATCTTTGACAAAATGAATAAAATTTAAAAAATGAAGCCCTTTTAGATGCAAGTTTAGGAAAAAGCTAAGTAGTTGGTACTTGAAATTACATAAAGACAGGAGAAAAGTGGTTTCTCCATAGTCTCTACCAGTAACCACTGGCCAAGTCTTCCGAAGATAGGGTAGGATGCCACTTTCAAGAAGCCATCCTTGACATGTTTCCATTGTACTTTGATATCACTTGGATTTTCAATTAAATCAATATTTCTATAATGTCAACTATGCATCTGGGGAATACACTAGTGACGAAAACATTGTTCTCCTCTTATGAGAGGGAAATATATCAGGCAACTCATCTATTAAGGTCCACTTGGCCACACTTCTTTTAGGATCTTGGCTACTTGTTCTGCCACAAAACAAGGAGGAACTCTACGCCCACCACTCAATGATAAGAGTTAAGTAAATTTATCAGAGAGGCATTGCATAGATATGCTGAGCTCTTTTATTTGACTACCCTGTCTGTATTATATGATTGTGCCATATGTCTTTTCCAATGACTTCAACATATCCCCACCTCCAAAGTGCACCCGAACTTAAGCATCCTGTTTGGTTCTTCTGTGTTAACCAAAGTGCACACTGTAGACACTAAGTTCAGACAAATTAGGGCCACCAGAGGGAGAAAGCATTTGATCACCTAAAGAATGCCTAGACATTATCCAACAAAGAGGAAAGAGAACTTCAGGTAGAGAGAACACAGGTACAGAGGCTCTGGGGCAGGAAAGACCTAAGTGCATCTGAGAAACTGGAAGAGGCCCGTGTATCAGGAAAAGGTGTAATGTGGCAATGCATAGAAGGGGAGGTAGGAAGGGGCTGTAAGCCGTGGTGAGGATTTTACATTTCATCCCAAGTGTAGTGGAATCCAATGAACGATTTTCAGCAGGTAGAGACATGATCCAATTTGAAACACATTAGTGAAGAAAATATATTTTGCACGTCTTTTTTGAATCCTCATTAACTTGAAGGGGTTCTTACCTATTATATGCAGTGTGATGCTTTTCCTTAAAGTCGTGGATATGGTTTCCAAGGTCTCCTGGAAAATCCTGCTTAAATTAATTGGTACTTAATCATGTCTTAGCATTTTTAGACTACTATTATTGTCAGGACAATTCTTATGTCATATTTTGTCCCTTATTTTATAGTGATTGCATTTTTATTTCAGGGATATAGCATTGCAGTTGACAGACTTCTTTTCATATTTGTCATTCTATTTTTGGTCTAGGACATTAGAAAGACCTATGATATAGATTTAACTGTTTGAAGTAAATGGGCCTTTAGTGGAAGATTTTAGTGGAGAAAACTGAACCTACGTTTATATTTTTCCTGTATTAGGAAATTCAGGGAGTAAGATAATGTTTTCAAGTTTTCTCTCAAGTAATAAACATGATTTTTTTTTTCTTGTGATTCCTATCTAATTAGTTCTAAAGCAGCACTTATATCTGAAAGCCTTCTGCAGCAACCCCATTCCCACATAGAATTTCACTATTGGCAGAAAAAGGATATGCTGCTGAAATTTTTTGCTACCAATTAAAAAGAAAAACTATCTCACAAGGAGAAAGCACAGACTAAACTTTATCTCTTTAAGACAAAGTCCAGATACGTTGTTTACTAGTGATTGAAAATCAATGCCCTATTGTTTTGAGAAATATATCATTTACAACCGACACAAGAAACAAGGAAGACCTTCATTAATTTGTCTAAACCAGTAATTTAAGTGCAAGTTTTTATTTTCAGATGGACAGTTTTAGCAAGTCAATAATTAGTTAAGAATGATGCAAATGCTTAATAGGGAAAATTCTCGGCTCTAGTAAAAGTTTATTTTTTGCATTGTGCTTACAAGACAAAATAATCGTTGAATGAATGAATAACGAGTGAGTGAATGAAGTTAGAAGTCTGATTTGTAATTATTTATTCTCACTGGCTTGGTAGACAGTTTGCAGAATCTGGCCACTATAGTTGGGCAAGTTTAGGGTCACAATTTGGGAATTGATGGTTTCTTTGTTGCAACTTTGTTGAATGGGGAATAGATTCATTTACTCTGCGGTCCAGAATGCCTTTCCATAAAATTCTCTGAAGAGAGTTTCTTCTGACTGCTCTAATAGTTATGGTCACCCAGGTAAATGGTTTTGATTGTAAGTGTAGGATACATTGTTTCAATTTGCATATATTTACTGATATAAATTTTCTCCCTGGTCTTTGGAAACAAGGTTGTATCCTGTCCACTGTAGCATTTTATATAGGGAGCAAAAACAAACAAAAAAAGCTACATTTGGACTATTTTTAATAAGAAAATCACGTCCCAATTAAAATTAGCCATTTTAATCCTAATCTAAATATACCATTTTACAGGTAAAGGAATTGAGGCCTAAGGGTAGAACTGGATACTTTGAATTATGAAGAAAGAGCAGAATGCAGAGAATTAATAGTGCTACTTCTCTTAAATATAAATGAGAATTTTTAAAAAATGTATTTGATAGGTGTCTCAATGTACCAAAAATGATCTCTATTCTGTGCTTTGCACAGTGAATTTACATGTGCTTTATTCCATGCAGCCTATGTTAAGAGATTTGAAGGGCAGTACAAATCCTGGCATTATTTCTTCAGTATACTTATATTTGTCTTTTAAGGATGTCACAGGCTTCATCATGTACATTCATGTCTTATGTTTCTGATGTCAAAAATATACAAAGAGTTCATTTCTACTTGTATTGCTTCATGTCAATTTTTTATGTACTTTGGGAGATTGTATTTGGTATTTATTTGAAAATTAATTATTAGCACAATATGTAATGAGCAATTAGGAAATATAAAAGATGGGTTCTTTTCCTAGGACATAATTAACTAAATCCTTTAGATGACTAAGTGTTTTCTTACTAACTTTTTCTCTAATATTACTATTTAAGAATCATTCATGGAATGGGATTAGAAAAAATGTGAGCTGTCATACCCATACTTGTTAAGGTGAAAATATGACCAATTGGCAAATTTATTAACCTTGGAATTTATTAGAGTATCTGATATTTCCTAGAACCATGAGTAGAAACTATTTTATGTTCTTTAAGATAATGTTTCTTACTTTCTATTTGTCAAAAGTTGCCTTTGTCATCTGAACACGACTCCTTGAGACAGTCAAACAACAGATGCAAATTATTCCACCTTCATTCTCTTTCCTCCCTTCTCTGTACTCTGCTTTCTGCCTTCCCTGAGCCTGATGTCCTAAACGCATGGACTCTGCCATAAATCAGAGCATATGGTAGGTGCATAGGGCCTCAATTCCTTTACCTGTAAAATGGTATATTTAGATTAGGATTAAAATAGCTAAATGTAAAGTACATTAGTTAAAATGCATCACATGGGGCGGGCAACCATGGCTCAGTGGCAGAGTTCTCGCCTGCCATGCTGGAGACCCGAGTTCGTTTCCCAGTGCCTGCCCACATAAAAAAAAAAAGCATCACATAAAGCACATAGACAATATTGGCACATAGCATCATCACCATCATTATTATTATATTATTATTATTATTATTATTATTATCCTCTGTTAACTTAAATGCCTATGTAAAGTAGAGATATTTCTCCTTTGGGAAAAGAAAATACAGGTCTTTTCTCCTTTTTTTCTCATCACAGAGACTTCATAAGTATCCCACGGCTCCCTTGAAATCATGCATCCAACACTTTTATAGGATAAATGAGAAAAATGAGATTTAGAGAGTTGCAATATTGTACCCATGATCACATAGCTGGTTAAGGGGCAACAGATCCTGCATCCAAGTGTTCTGATGTTTACAGGGTCAGCACGCGCCCTTTGTATAATGGAGTCTCTCCTTTCCTGTAGCTCCCCAAGTTGGGAAAGAAACAATCTTTCAGGATTATATCTTTGTAGTTAACCTAAGCAGATTATTTGCTAGAACTCTTACCTTAAAGGCTGATTGCTTTACAATGAAGTCAGAGAACCTGTGCTGCTGTGGAAGCTGCAGGCACGCTCATTCCAGGTCCCTGAAACATGGACAGTTATAGAGACAGGGACAGCTTTGTGGGAGTGACACCTGAGCGCACTGCTTGGGTTAAGGCTCTGCTGTTGTCATCTTGAAATCCTCAGTAGTTTTGATCAGGGGGGGTCCCTGATTTTCATTTTGTCCTACCCCCCACAAGTTATGCAACCAATCCTTCAGAGAAGTAGTGGGTCTTTGTGTAAATCACTGGGAACTCAGGGGATCTTAGATCTGATTTTGCATTGGTGGAACTGAGACAATTTTAATAGCAAAACTCAGGACAATAAATTCCCCAGTTGGCAATACAGAATAGAACTGTACTTTCTTTAGAGTAGTGTTCTGTATTTTATGTAAGAAGAGGGTTCATTAGCTTTGATAGACAACAAAGGAGAAGCGGTCTGCTCTGTGACAGCTGCGACCTTAGGTTAAAGAGGAGGACACCGATACCTTGAATGGTATATATTTAACCATCACTAAAGCTTCCCCAGATCTGTTTAAAGTGATTTCATTTTGTTTTTTAAATAAGAAATACAGTTTTATATATAAAAATATAGATAGCTGCGTTTTACTAGAACCTGTGCTAGAGAAAAATAGCTTTACTGTCATGATAACCACTGTTTATTTTAACTTGTTATTTTGAAATCATTTCAAATTTGCGGGGCAGTTACAAAAATAACACAAACCTCATACAGGGAACTGAAACTTACCCCTGTCCCCCGGATACCCCGATCCACCAATTTTAACATTTTACCACCTTTGTGGGATCATTCTATCATCTATTTATCTGTTTGTCTATCTATTTCCCAAACATTTGAGAGCAGGTTGCACACATCACACTCCCTAAATACATAATACTTCCGTGTACATTTGCTATGAACAAGGATATTCACTAAAGTAATCATCTTAGGTGCCGTTAGCAAGTTAATTTAACTTTGCTATAAGCATTACATTATATAATCCAATTTTTCCAATGTCCCAATAATATTGTTTTGAGGCTTTTCTCCTCCCTTCTTCAACCCCACCTAGTATCATGTAATTGCATTTAATTGTCATTATTTCTTCAGTTTCTCTTCTGTTCTTTTTGTTAAAATTGTGGAAGCATATATACAACATAAATCTTCCCATTCTAACCTGCCCCGAGCATATCATTCAATGGGGTTAATTACACTCACCACCATCCATTACTTTAGCTTTACTTTTACCCCAAACAGAAACCCCACATTTATTTTACACTAGCTCCCCATTGTCCCTGACCACCCTTAGCAATTTGTGTTCTTTTTTCTGTTTCTATGAATTTGCATAGTCTCTGATACTTTCTTTGTGGTTACCACAGGCTTTAAATTAAACATCCTAAATCTATAGCAGTTTTGTTTGCTTTGATACCAACTTAATGACTTCAATAGCATACATAAATTATGATCCTCTAACCCTCAGTTCCCCCACCCTTATGTAGTTCTTGTCACAAATTACTTATTTATACATTATAAGTCCGAAACCATTGATTTACCATTACATTTTATGCATTTATCTTTTAGATCTCGTAGGAAGAATAAAGTGGAGCTGCAAATAAAAAATGCAGCAGTACTGGTATTTATATTTACCATGTCCTTGTCTTTACTGATCATTATTTCTTCACATGGCTTCAGTCAATTTTCTGATGCTCTTCCTTTCAACCTGCAGACCTTCCTTTTAGCATTTCTTCTAAGGTGGCAATAAACTCCCTTAGCTTTTGCTTACCTGAGAATGTCTTAATTCCTCCCTCATTTTTGAAAGACAGTTTTGCAGGACGCAGAATTCTTGGTTGGCATTTTTTTTTTTTTTTTGCTTTCAGCATTTTAAATATGTCTTCCCACAGTTTCTTGCCTCCTTTCTGATGAGAATTTGGCACTAAATCATGTTGAAGCCCCCTTGTACATGACACATTGCTTCTCTCTTATGACTTTCAGAATTTTCTCTTTACTTTGGCATTTGCCTGTTGGATTATAACATGGAGTGGTGTGGGTGTATTTGAGTTTATCCTATTTGGAGTTCATTGAGGATCTTGGATGTGTTTTCATGTTTGTTTGGTTTTTTTTTTTTCATTAAATTTGGGACATTTTAAGCCATTATCTCTTTAAGTGTTCTCTCTGTACCTCTCTCCTTCTTCTTTTCCATAATGTGTATATTGGTTAGGTTTGTTGGGGTCCCACAGGTTCCTCAAGCTTAGTTCACTTTTTTTCATTCTTCCTCTTTATACTCCTCAGGCTGGATAATTTTGATTGGCTTATCTTCAAGTTTACTAATTCTTTCTTCTACCAATTCCAGTTTGCTGTTGAACCCCTCTTAGGAATTTTTCATTTCTGTTACTGTGGTCTTTAGTTTTGTTTGGTTCCTTTTCTTAATTTGCAGCTCTCTATATTCTCTTTGTGTTCATCTGTCATTTTCCTTTTGTTCCTCGTGTGTGTTTTCCTTTAACTGTTTGAACATATTTAGGGTCACTTTTTTAAAAGTCCTTGGAATGTCCTAGGTCAGATCCTCTGTTTTTTGGTTTCTGATGCTTTAATCTAATGTTTCTAATGCTACTTTGCCTGTGCCATCACTTCCTGTTTCTTAGTATGCTTTGTAATCTCTTGTTGAAACCTGGAAATTTTGATATTTTATCACATTAACACTGGAATTTAGACTCTGCGGTGTTCCTTAAGCTTGTATCTGGAAAATGTTATGTCAGAACTTTCTGGAATGCCAGGAGTTACCAAAAAAAAAGAGAAAAAAGGAAAAAGAAACAAGAAAACATCTTTCCAGATTTCTGAACAGTGGCCTGTGTGAGTGCTCTCCTTCAGGGCTTATTCATGTGAGTTTGGAGAACAAATCAAGGCCAAAGAATAGGGGCCTTCCTGATCCCTTCTGCATATATCTCATTTAGGGCTTGCACCTAGGAATTCCCCAATTACAAGGAAGCAAATGTTCCCTCTTCCCAGAAACCAATTTCCCCATGGTCTCAGGTACTGCACTGTAGTCCTACAGCCAGCAATCACTTGCCCCAGGCAACACACCTTGACTGTTTTCCCACAACAATGAGCTCAATGAGCTGACTTCTCTATGTAAGGCAAGTTTTGAAACAGTGAATCCTTCAGCCCGCTGCCACACAAATAGGGGGCCAGTGATATATGTGTCCAGCATGTGCACAAGTTTCTCTGCTTCTTCTGGAACCAGGACCAGGGAGCCACACTGGGAGAATGGATGGGCTCCATGCTCAGCCAGTGAGCGGATTGAGAAGAGGCCAGCCAGGGCGGCACGAGATCCTACCACTTTTAAGTGGCCTTTCACGTGATTTGGCACTCTCCCTTTTAGTGTAATATTTAACTGTTTTCTAGAGCTTTTAGAAAGATGTTTCTAAAACATCTTTTTGCTGGCTGTTCAAAGTTTCTGTAGGGGGATGAGACTCTGCAGCTCTCACACTGACATCTTAACCCAGGGGAAGCCAACAGCAGTTTTGACCATTCAGCTGGACTGGTGGTATTATTGGGAAAAGTAAGGTAGTCACTGAAAAAATTACAGAACTATATTGTTTCAAGACAAATAACTGGATATGATTGGTATGTCCTCATGTCCACTTTCATACAGAGGTAAAGACAGGTTTGATTAAATGCTCTGCTCACCAAGAAGGATGCCTCCAGACCATTTATCTCTGGGATAAATAGAAAGGTTGAAGAAGCAGACTGGTGAGACATGAGGAGCTCATTTTGAATCTTTGCCCTTTGAATTAATTCTAGTTGACCTACTTGAGCAATGATTGGGGGCTTTTTTATTCAGTCTGTCCATATCTATCCCCTGATGAATATGGGCTTGTTATTTTTTAATGAAACCATTTTCACAGCCTGTTGTGTTAGGTGTCAGGGATATAAGAGAGTGAGGGGTCTTTTTTTGTTGTTGTTCTTATTCCCCTTTTCCTTCAATTCTTCATGTGCTGTTTGTGCTGCTTATTGCTTCTAACCAGAAGCTTGCAACAGAGCACACTTTCTAACAAACAGTGGGATAATACTAACAAAGGATAAAAACTATCCCAGATAATGACAAATGAGAACAAATGCAAATACCTTTTCATAGCAGATGCAAAATTGTGACTGAATATTTTTTTCATCCCTTATGGTTTATGTAAAGAAACATGTTGGGAGTTACTTGTCCCAGATTTGAACTTTTCTGCTCCTGCTTATACTTATCTCTCAAGATCAGTAGAAAAAATATTACTTTATCTCTTTTGCTGTTAAAGTAAATTCTGTAAATTCACTGTAATTTTATCCTTATTTAGTAACTGTAGCTAAAGATCAATCCTTGGTTGACCAATATGAATTTACCAATTAGAAATGTTTTATTTGTAATATAAGGAGGGTCTGATTGCAAAGTTAGTGACCCCCAATTTATAACTCCTTTCAAAAACTGCTTTAGTGGGATTAAAGATGCTTCCACAAATTATTCATAAAGGTTTAGAAATGGACAGAAGACTCAGTGTCAGTTAGAAAGCAGCTGGGCACAGAAGTGAAGCTTAACTAGCTCTTATAATAAAACAATACTACAGAAAATAGTATTTTTATCTCCCAGTTTCCATATGAGCATAATACAATAAAAGTACAACTAAGGGCAATGCTTTAACATTGCACGGTATGGGATCTGCTGACAAGATGTCCTTGGTTATAGATACATACATTTGCAAATGTTTTTTTTTTTGCATGGGCAGGCACTGGGAATTGAACCCGGGTCTCTGGCATGACAGGCGGGAACTCTCCCTGCTGAGCCACCGTGACTTGCCCGTGCAACTGTTTTTCTCTTTCTTAATAAAACTATCAGAAAACAGATCTTCAAGACTTTAATCTAGTCCAAATTCAAAACTGTCAAGGGTTCATCTCTAAAGCAGCAATAAGCTATCTTAAAAAAGCAGACTGTATAGGAATTTCTTTTTGAGTTCTGTTTTTTTTTTAATGTGTAATTGATGGAACAGCTGGCTAAAATAAAACATGAGAAAAATATCCATTTTAGGTTTTTAATTCAAAATGAATAAATGACCACAGGAAGAAAGTATCAGCATGCTGAACAGTTTCCGCATAAACTGGGTAAAATTACATTCATGTCTATATTTCAGGGGAGGAGGTAGATAATCAGGTCATAGAAGTATTATCTTCATTCAATATTTAAATGCAACAAAATTAAATATTTTGAAATACTGAAGGTACTCGGTAGAACTTCCAAACCTAGTCTTGGGTGCTAACTGGAAGAACTCTAACTTAAAAAATATTCCAGGTGAGCCTCAGGATATAGTAAATGTCCTGTGGGGTTATTGCTCCAACCCCTATCGTGTGTGTTCTAAGAATCTTCAAGGAAGTGTCTTTTGCCTCCTTTCTAGATCTTTCCCCCTTGATACTTTCTATAGTGCTCTACAGTTGGCTAGTACTATAGGTCACAAAAGCACAATCTTGAAAAATTCAAGTTACTTAGACTCACCTTTTTATGCTTTGCCTTTGACTTCTATGAAATAACTTCTAATTTATTGGAAGGGAGTTAACAGTGCAGCCAACAGGCATGACTTTTAGATTCCCTCTGAACCATATAATTCTTCCATCTGTCCTACTCCACCTTGCATTTTATCATGAAGTGAAACATAATATAAGAACAGTATAATAAATCTGAGCCGATAACTTCCTATGATTCCCCAATGGTAGAAATCCTTTCTGTTTCTTTTCTTTGGTTTCCAGCTTAAAGAATCTCCTTGTGGACATCCAATACTCTGCAGGCTGATCTGAAGGAGTTTCCTGGGGGAATGTGAGATGTATATATCTTAATTACAGTCTCCTGGGAGATCTTCTTTACTTTTAGATAGCCGCTGTTAAATCATTACAGTCTCAGTCCTTTCAAACCAAAAATATATTTTAGCTGAATTCGTTAATCAAATATTTCATAATTTAAATTTCTTTCATTTTCTTTCTTAAGAAATTTTTAAGCACTTTCTGTGACAAGATTTCAATAGTAGAATAGACTGTAGAAAAAAGTGTTTCGATAATTTAAACCCTCTAAAAATTACTTGGCCAATTATTTAAATTATGCAAAAAAGTGTGTCTCTTTTGACTAATTAATGACTGATCATTTTAACTGGAATGCTTTCTCTTAGTCTAAAAATGTTATCGTTATATAATTATTTTCTATTGACTCACCAAAAAATGCTAGAAATAACTATATAATTATTCAGTCATGAACCAGGTTTCTGGAGGGAATAGTGTCTCTGGTTGAAAATTGGGTCAGTTTTGAAGTTATATTAATTCCTCTAGGTCTCAAAGATACATTTCTATAAAGAATATTTATTCGGGATTTTTCAAACTATATTAAAATATTTTTAGTGCCTATTAAACAGTACATTTTTCCCCCATGAAAAGAATATGTCTCACTTCATAGGTTGCATAACATGATAGTTCAAACAGATTAAGTGATTTGTCATCATAAAAATAGTATGAATGCATATACTAAATAGATAGGCTCACTGAGTTCTAAGAGTTTATGTATAAAATAAATGATGTTAACAAGGAAAGAAAAAGAAAGTGCAAGAGATATTAGAAAGAAATGCAGATGTCGTATTGCCTAGCTGATCTCTTGTAAATTATTTAATATATAAAATTGTTTGATGTAACCCTTGTGATTGTCAGAAAATGTCAATGAGTATAATATACTTGAAAACATTTAGATTAGGTATAGTCCTAGGTTCTAAAAACGTAGGTTCTAAAAACATACCAGTTTGGAGGACATTTAGCCTCTCTGAGTCTTAGATTTCTCTTCAGTAGAAGGATATAAGAAGCCTGTAACCAGGTGAATTACACTTACGAAAGTGCTATGAAAAATGTAAAACATTATGTGTTAGCTTCGGAGAATTCATTTAGAATCACCACCTTGCAGAGCTAGAAGAAGCCTTTAGTGATCACGAGCCTCTGGTCTCCATTTGGGAAATAAGGGAACAGGCCCAGTAAGGTTATGGCAGTTTTCCAGGTCATGCATAATTTCGATCCAACTTTCTTAACTCAGTTCAGACCTCTTGTTTACTTGCATATTCATTTATTGGTTTCACTGGGTTTTATTTACCTTTAGAATGTAGTCTGAAGGAAGGAACTCTGTTGGGTCATTATGAAGTATAGGGTTATACAATTGTAGTTCTTTTGCAAATGTAGATGCCAGTAATGAGAAGGTGGTAAAGATTTTTTCAATTGCAAGCTCCCCTATTTAGTAATTCTAGGGAGTGTGTCTGTTTTTGAACGTGGTAGAAATGTTTGTTACACCGTTGGCTGGGTAGTTTCAAGCTTAACCAAAAATCTTGGCTGTAACCCATTAGTGGTATCTGGAGAAATGGAATGAGTTAGATGTCCCATAGAGTCTCCCAGCTTCCCTTTTATTCTCTTGCTGAATCTACCTAACAATGACTCAGAATACTTTTGACTGCTAACAACTACAGTGGAGTTTATGATTGAGAAGTAACGTCATTCCAATAACTTTGAGGGTACACTTTTAAAGAATTAACAAGACAAGTAATATATTCAAAATTTTACCACCTAGAATAGCACTGTCCAATAGAGTTCTAGTGTGCAGTACATACGAAATTTTAAATGTTCTTACTTTCTTACTAAGAATATAAAAAGAAAAAAGCAGGTGAAATTAATTTTGATACCATATTATTTTTATCTCAATATATCTAAAAATATCATTTCAACATGTAGTCAATATTTTAAAACTACTAATGTGATATTTTACATTCTTTTTTATACTGTCTTCAACATCTCATGTGAATTTTATAGTCACAGCACTTCTCAATTAGGATGCTAAATTTTCATCAGAAATACATGATCTTTATTTGATTTAATAAAATTTGCATTTGAAAAAGTAGATTTGCATACCCCAGTTTTTTCCAGAGATACTTAAAAACTTTCCAACAATTGAACTGTCAGTTTTGAATTTAAATTTTAAGTTAAATAATATAAATTCGAATTTAGAGAGTCAATTCCTCAGTCTTATTAGCCATATTTCAAGTGCACGGTACCCACAGATAGCTAGTGGATAGCCCAGTTCTACTCTGCAATGGACGTGTTTTTAGGATGTCTCTATTTGTATGGGAGAGAGACTAGAATCCATCTATTTGATATTATTTCATTGATTAATGCTTTACTTTGTAAAACAAGTATCTTCCTCTTACCTTCTGTAGTAAATATGTAGATTTTCTATTTCATACTCTACTCTCACATCCATTATGAGGACTCATGGGAAGATAAATGTGGGGAAATTACTTTAACTGTAATTGTTAATACTGGAATTGACCACGTTTCCTCTCCAACAGCCTTATATGCTTTGTGGGTTTGCATAGGTGTCATGCCCTGCTTTATAAATACTGCGAATATAACTGCTTTGTTTCACTTGATTCGTCTAGAATGCTTAGGGACAATTGTTTTGAATAATAACAGGCTTATGAAATTACCAACTGGGAAATCCATAGGACATATTTGGAGTGCCATTTTTCCAGCATTTCCTATATCTGGCAAAGGGTTTTTGAAAGAATGTTCAACTGGTCAATGTATACTTACTGGCAGATGATATAAATACTTCTATATATAGCATATAAGCTTATTAATTTCCATTACTTTTTTTTTTTTTGAGGCTGAAGTCAGTCTTTATTGTTGAAGGGGGAGGGGATCCATTACTTTTTAAAATGTTGTTCTGGGGCCATATAGGGAAGTTCTGTAGTACAGCAATTAAGAGCACAGCACTGGAGTCAGACTAGCTGTGCTTGTATCTTGATTTCACCATTGATAAATTATGTGGATTTGAGCAAAGTTACTTCACTTTTTGCAGCCTGCATTGCCTCATCATAGACTGGAGAAAAGTACAACCTACTTCGTAGCATTGTTGGAGAATTAAATGAGCAAATGTTGAGTCCTTTCCCTGGCACAGAGTAAGTGATCCGAAGGTGAATTATTACTTTACAAGACTGCTAGAACTTTACATCATTACACTTTATCTCCAAAGTTGAGGAAGAGGGAAAACAAATGCTATCCATGACCAAAGGGAATTAAGAAGAGTTAAGAGTCAAAGTCCTCATCTTCAGATTTTTGAGTATTTGTTTGTTTTAATTTAGTGTGCAAGGTCTTTCTGTCAGGAAGCAAAAGGAATCCATCAGTTTCACTGAGAGAATTCTGTTTTTCTTGTGTCTTTGAAAGTGGCTACTTTTGCATCTGTTTTGAAACATGAATTTATAAACAAATTCTCTAAAACTAATTTATGAGTAATAGATCAGACTTTTAATCAAGGTATGGTTTTGTGTTCTGAAAATTATAGCAAAGGTAAACATCATGAAGTACATTTACTAGTTTTATATAGTGCCAGATTGGTAAATTACTTTACTTTTTTTCTGTCCTATTATTGTTATCGTTGCTTGTTTTTTGAATTTACATCATCGTTCATGCTCCTGGTCTCCTATTTCTCAGAACCCTTTTCCCTGTTACTATTATTAATATGGCATGTATAATGTTTATGGTGTTTACATAAAAATAGATCATCTCTGCTACGTGGTTTTCAATCTTAAAGCCAATGTGCTTCGTCATTGAATATAAAAAATATCCTTCTGGAACAAATGTAGAACTATTCATCTCTTGAACAGAATTCTTATGGGTTTTGCTTATCTGCCTAACAGCCTTAAATACATAGTTTAGAAATTATCCCCAGACTTTTTTGGCACAGTCAATCATTTAGGCATTTCCACCAGAGAGCATACTCCTTGAGATAATTGAGTTATTACAAGTAAAAACATTTTAGCAAGGGGCTCTTCTTCAGCTAAAGGGAAGAATCTTCTCTGTCTTGATGTTTAAAATGCATTATCACAGACAAAGAATCTTCCTTTGTTATTTGGCAAAGTTGTTTACAAAAGTTCATAGTTCAGCAATGGCTACAAAACAGTTTTAAGAAGTGCTAGGCATATTGAAAAAAAAGCAATTAATATTGAGTTGCTAACTTGCGGATGGAACTCCACCTTTCACTTCTTAAAAGTGGCTCTAAGTCAGAAAGTGGCATAAAATATGAAATGCCAGGATATTTTATTTTGAGGCATAGCTGTTTATTCTTAAAGATACTGGATTCAAACAAACAGGGCACCATGACATATAAAACATGAATGCGTTTTCAAAATATTGTTTCCTTATGAGTTAGAATATGTATTTTTCCTTCCAGATTTTCAATTACTATTCTTTGAATATCAAATTTTGTTTATACGAAGATTGAAAGAGTAGTGTTTAGATTAGTTTTAACTAAACTAAACCTTGCAGTCAACGCCCAAGACAACAATATACGCTGTGTTTTGTTGACATCTTGGGTGGGTTTCTAACCTCAGGTTATGATTCATGCAAATGTCCATAACATCCACAAGAAGATCTTGTTGAGAAAACAATGCTTTTCCATATTACTTTAAGCATAAAGAGGAGCCCAGGTGGAAAGGGAGAAAAGCTCCAGTATCTGCCCTTCCCAGCAAAGGCAAGGATATGTCCATGTTGTCTTCTATTATCAACAGTCTTGCCCCAGACAGAGACGAGAAAATCACCAGTTCCTGCAGGAGTTTGTCTGTAGTGGTTTAGGAAGAGCATCACGGACAGTGATAGATATCCTGCATCTTGAAGGAAGAACAGGCATTTAATAGTGAAGAACCCCAGGACTTCAGTGCACTGAAGAACAAGCAGTGCAGTGATCAAACGCATTAGTGTTGAAACCCTGCAATTGGGCTGAATGTGTTAAAAAGAAAGAAATATTATTTGAGTGGGTCAAAGGATCAGTATTGCAGTATAGGGTAAGATTGAGAAAATGTGAAGATGTGGATGCTTGGGCAACAGTACATGCAGAAAATAGATCTGGGCATAACAGTTGTGTCAAAGAAACTGACACAACATAGGGCTGAGCTAAGGGAGAACGAAGAAAGGGATAAGAGAAATTTTGGAAACATTACAAGGAGAGAAGTTGGAGGTCATGATGAATGATCAGAAATGATTTGAGAAAACTTCAGGATAGCTATCAGGGATAAAGATGCCTTTTGTTTGTTTGTTTTCTTACCACCATCAGCAGAGAGAATGATAGCAGATGTTGTGTGGAGAGGACTAAAGCTCTTTGATGTTTCAACTTTGTATCAACCTGATTTGTCCCCTGAGTTACTTCTAGGCTTTGATTTATGTTGTCATGCTATAACAGAGCCTGATTTTTCTCAGGTCATTACCACAGTATGGTTGAAAAGAAGAAATCTGGACATATCTGTGCTCAAAATGATATTTAATAAAAAAGAAGGATTGAGGTAGTGTATGTGTAACTTGAAGATTCAGGAGGACTTCCAGTTGGCCATCTGCTGGCAGTTGTCATCACAGTGCTTGACCTTTAGCCACTGGCCAGAACTGGCGATAGAATTTTAATAGTCATCAGCAAAAATAATAATTCCGCTATTATTTTTTTATTTATTATTTTGTGAGTATAAAGATTTACAAGGTTCCTTTCACATCAGTTCTTAACTACTTTTTTGTTTCCTTTTTCTGTTTTAAAAGTCATCTACATAATAGAAACAGAAATTTCCAGTACTTTTAAGTGTAGAATGCTGGAACAGTACCCTTAACTTTTAAATTCTTTTTTCTATGAAGCATTATTGAAAATCATTTAGCTTTCATTCTTGCATGGTTTCTGTTGATAAAATTTAATTTGAATGAAAAGAGAAGATTTTTACAAGAACAAAATGAAATTGAGCAGTTCAATTCTATGTTCTTCCATCTTTCTGCAAATTGTAACCTACAGGTTTTTTTAGAGGTTATGAACAATCCAACACAGGTACACACAACAGGGACAAAATCATGTACCATTCAGTTGTATTTTCACAGAGCATGTTTGCAGTACAATAAAGTCTTTATGAGCATGACTCTTTTTTTTTTTTGTAATTGAGAGTATACAAAGCACTAATTGAATTAATGACATAAATAGGGAACACATTTTGTTCCAGTGGCTGAAGATATCTCATCCTGGGAGAGCTTCCACTGCCATTCCCAGATATGTACTTCTGTTCCAGACCTCCCTCCGGCACAGATGCAGTGTGAGAGTGCTCATCTCCCTTCTCTCCTTTTTGACTCTATGCTATCCTTGCATTTTCCATCTAATTTGTAGGTAACACCGACCGGTGTTAGGAACTCCATCCTTAACTTTTTCCTCTCTTCCATCACCCATAACGAATCAAACATTAATCTTCTTAATTCAGCACTCCAGGATCTTTTAAAAATTTTTCCCCTCTTCTCCAAAATTGCTATTTTGGTCGAGGCCTCTCCATAATCTCTCATCAGATTTGTAAAACTCTTTTGCCTACTCATCCACTTTTCTGTCTTTTACCTCTCCCAGCCTCTTCCCCACACAGCCCTCAAAGTAAGCACTTTAAATAGAAACCTGGGCCTGTCATACTACCAAAAAAATTATTTAAAGGCTTCCTGCTAGGATGTAATTCAGTTTGCTTGATTTGACCTGTCAGGTCCCGATCTGCGCTCCAGCCTTTATCCATTTTCATGCATGCATAGCCTGTTTCTTTATATCTGCTCTGCTTTGCCCCACTTCCATAAGGATGCATGCGTGTAGAGTACCCTTTACGCTTCTGTCCACCTAACCAGGTTGTCATTAAGTTTCTGCTACTTTTCTCCTCTGCTCTCTTCCCCTTCAGGCACAATTTGTTCCCTTTGCTTTACGCTTATGTCTGTCAGTCCTGTTTTTGCAATTATTTTTCAGTCTCTCTCTCCATTACGCTTTGATTTCCTCAGGAGAGGGACTGTCGGTAAGCACTTTGCATTTGCAAGGCCAAGCACAGAATCTGATACATAATAGTTACTCAATAAATATTTCTTACCTGAAGTTGAATTAAGAAAGTAAGTAGAGTCGAGCTTAATGCTGTGATAATGTTCAGTTTTTTTCTTAGTGATATCATTAACAAGCTTTTACATAAAGCCTGTTGGAATGCATTTTTACATAAAATATTTGAGTTTGAAACAGTTATTACTCTTTCAGAATAAAAAGAATAAATCATTTTTTGAACACTCTGCTGCTAATTTAATAAATTATTCTTTTATGAAGGCAGTTAATGCTATTTACAAAAGTGTAATCTCCTGAAGTAAAATAATATTTGAGAAAGTCTAGTCCTCTTGTTTTAAATGAAACAGACAAGTTTGAGTCTCTGGTTGTGAAACCAATGGGTCTTACTGAATATTAAGATGTAAAGGTTAAGTGTGCAGTTGTTTGCCTTTGTAATGAGAATTTCTGTGTCTCAGCTTATTAAAAACCAGAAAGTTTATATGAAAGATAGTTGCTGTACTTGAATTAAATTAGCAAATATGGTGTCAAAATTATCATACATGCAATATTAGAACTGAAGTTTTGGTCCTGTATTGAATTTAATAATTAAATTAAGGCTAGTACTAGACTGCTACATTTTATATAAGGAGTAAACAGCTGGTATATCTTCCTTATCATAGAAATCCCCATGTTGAACCATTGTTGGGTATATATATGGTTAGAAAAAAAATCAACAGATTCATCATTAGGATGCTGTATTGAATGAGTAAAGTGATAATTGAGTCTGAACATACCACAACAGAAATCTTGAGAATGGCTGTAATGGGACTAGAGTTTAAAAAAGAGGACACACATTGAATCACTAGGAGAGATTTGTTTGTAACACTGTATTATTTTTATGCATTTAACCACAACAGTTTTTTTAAAAGTCATGCAGTGTTTTTAAAAAGTCATAGAGTGTTTATAACTTTATAATTGTTTATCAGTTTGGGGAAGAGGTCTGGAAATAAACAAATAGCATGCACACACACACACATATGTATGTATATAATCAGATAATTTATGGGTCCTTTGTTGGAAGAAAAAAAATGAGTAAATGTTGATGGCGCAGCTTCCTTTCTTCTTCTCTCTTTTTATTTGTTATTTTCACATGTATCTTCGGCTTAGATATTATGTCAAGCATTGGAAGCATTGCTTACTGATTATTCTAAGGATTCTTTTTGTATGAAGCTTCTGTTATCCTGTCCCACCAACAATACAGTAAATGGAAATTTGGGGAAAGAAGCAATAGGAACTGCTGTGCATCTGCAGTAAGTTAATCAGATTTTGATACCCCAAAACTAACATGGCCAACAAGACTGATAGCCCGATGCTGCAGTAAATTGTTTTTAAGCAGGAAATCTGCAGTAGCCGTGTAATTTGGACAATGGAGCGTTTGACAGCTAACGCATCAAAAGCACTGCGCCCTGAGGAAGTCACTCACTTCCAGCTTTACATTCAGTCAAGCATTGATAAAGCAGTGGCTAAATAGGAGAATCAATTTAGAACCCAATGACGGCAAGGCTCTTTATCCTATTGCCAAAGGGGACAGAGGCAGATAGTAGAGTATTCTGCCTGAGGTAGCTATATATGTACTTACCCAAAGGAAGGGATGGGGATGGGTCACCTATGCCTAGTGAGTTCCTTTTCAGTGCCAGTTTGCTCACATACTAATAACAGGGGGAAAAGCTAAGCTAGTATCTGTTCCCAAAAGATCTGATTATGCAAAGTAACTTAAAGTTACTTCTAACTTTCTCTCATGCAAGATTCTAGAAGCTCTCAAAATTTGCAAAATGATTTTCTGACTTCAGAGAAAGAACATCTTAGGAAAATATGTTTTTCTTTTCTATGGAAGTTTATCTCAGATAATGGACCGAAAAGTGTTAGAAAAAAAAAAGATAGAAGGAATGAAGAGTGTTCCAACTCCCAAACTGAGAGAGCACTTCTCTGAAAGTGAATTTTCATGTTGTTTCATACGAAGCAAAGTACACAGAGCTGTTTCATCACTTGCTCTACAGTTACGCTAATGGAGTAATTAGGGAGGACCATTGAGAAATGATCTTTAATTCTGAATGATTAGTCACCCTAGTAGCTCTTTTACTATTCCTTCCTCCCTAAAAGGAAGATTTCACATTTAAGATCCCACTCCAAGTACAAGCTAGTTTTAAGGGAAGGCCAGAGATGCCAACGAGAGCAGACTCAGGAGAGACAGCAAAGCTGTGACAGGGTGAACCAGTGGTTGTCATGGAACCAAACCATTGTCCTATCTGCTGGAAAGTATAACTGAAAATCATAATGTGTTATAACCGCTGTACTAACCAGTCCAGTGTATAACCAGGCCAGTGTCTAGCGTCGGCATGCCATCAAAAGTAGAACCAAACATGTATGCTTTGGAGTAAGAAGCTAAAGGGAAACAGTGTTGACAAATCTATCAAAGACCAACATGAGAGTAGAGGGCAAGCTTGAAACTATAGGTCATGAAAACCCAGTGAAACTAGACAAATAAGGTAACACATAGTAAATGCAAAGCCTTCCTCATATGAGAAAGCCGTCAAAGAGTGTGCCACAAAATAAATGCAAGGGGGAGAAAATGATAGCAGCGTGGCAAACAGTTAATTAAGAGAAAGGAATGTTACTTTTTCTGAATTTTGTGATGTTTATGATATTTGTCATTTTTCAGATTTATAATCTATGACTTCTTTTCTCCTTCTGAATAAAATGTTCACTTCTGCATCTAAATCAATATATATTATTGATTAAGAATATTCTTCTTAATGAGACCTCCCAAATTTTGTAAGCTTCAGTTCCCACAATACTAAAATATGTTCCTAAGGGTCAGAGACGATGACCCTGATGAAAGGATTTGAGGTTTGCCGAGGACTGACACTGAGTTGTAAAACAGACAACCCTAACCGAAACTGTGACTTAACTCGTTACCACCAATGTGGACTGGGAAACTGGTCAGTCGGTCTGAGGGTCGTGAGCCTGAGTGTGGATGCTTTAGTAACCCTAGAATTTAGGCTTTGTCCTGTTTTTCTTTTTCCTCCTAGTAAGTCTCAGTTACTAACTGTTCTGGTTTACTAAAGCTGCTGGAATGCAATATACCAGAAGTGGTTGGCTTTTACAATAGGGATTTATTAACTCAAAATGTCCAAAAGGCATCAACAGGACGATACCTTCTCAGAAGACTAGTTACCAGTGAGCTTGGGCTTCTCTGTCAGCAAGGCACATGGCGACATCTGCTGGTCCTTGCCTCCTGGGTTTCGTTGCTTCAGCTTCTGACATCTTTGTCTGTGCCTTTTTCTTTAAGCTTTTCTGGGTGTTTCTCTGTGAGCTTCTCTTAATTTCATCTCTTAGTTTCGATATGTGTTGTATCCTCTTATAAAGGACTCCGATAAGAGGATTAATACCCACTTTAGGTCATATCTCAATTGAAATAACCTAATCAGAGCCTCCCACCTACAATAGGTCTATAAGCACAGAGATATTAAAAGAACTTGGTGCTTTCTGGGTTATATACAGACTCCAAACTACCACACTAACCCACTGCCTCATACACACATACCTACGTTATGAGTTGAGTTGTGTCCTCCAAAAATATATGTTCCCATCCTAATCCTTGGTTCTTTGAATGCAACTCTGTTTGGAAATAGGGTCTTGAAGATGTGATTAGTTGAGAGGAGGTCAGATTGGATTAGGATGGTCCCTAATCTGAGATGACTGGTGTCCTTATAAGAAGAAGGAAATTTGGACAGATGCACACAATCATGGAGTGGGGAATCCCATGTAAAAATGGAAATAAGAAGGAATGCCAGCCATTTGGAGATGGAGGAGATGCATCTTCAAGCCAAGGAAAGTAAAGGACTGCCAGCCAATGCCAGGAGTTAAAAGAGGCAATGAGGGAGTCTCCCCTTCAGGTTTCAGAGGGAGTATGACCGTGAGACTCCTTCATTTTGGACTTCTTCATTCCAGAACTGTGAGGCAATACATTTCTGCAGCTTTAGGCCACCTAGTTCATGCTCCTTTGTTACAGCAGCTCTAAGAAACGAAGACACCTACATTCCAGGATTGTGTTCAATAGTTAATCATTCAATCTGAGATCATACTTGTATGAAATTCCCCCATTGTTTCAATATTTTAATAGCCACCTAGATCTACTGCTTTGTTTTAATGTTTTAGCAATCTTTTTTTTGTATATAGGCACTTATGCTGCCATTTAAGTAAACTGATAAAAGTGTATGCAATACTATAAAATTGTTGATCGTAAAGCACTGAAAATTTAAAATTAAACTATCAAATAATTAAGGTGAACCATTTAATTTGACATTCTAGTATCTGAAGTTTAGCTAAATTCTTTGAATTTTAATTATTTTTTCTTAAATAAAAATTTACAGATAGAGATATATGGTGGTGGTTGGGTAGGGTTTTTTTTTTTTTTTTTTTTTTTTTTGGTGAAGTCAGAAAACACATGTTTATTCTAAAAGATGGAATAAGAAGATAGACAAATAAGAATAATCACTCCTTACGCTTCAGTGTTCTTCTAGCAACATGGCAACCCCACCATACACATTTTTCTTTCACAGCAGATCCGCTGTGAACTTCAAGCCATTCAGCACTTTCATGAATAATTTCACAGAAATACACAACCAACACATCCAATTCCATAATGTAGTTCTCCAGCATGGTTCCCTTAGATGGATTGTGGATGCTCAGTGCTGACGAGTGTTTACACACCCAGGCAAAGCCTAAGTCTCATTCTATGCCTATGAGAAATTCATGGCTGTCTTGCTTATTTGATAATACTGCAACAAATTTATTGAAAAGCATATGATTCTAAGATAGAAATCACATTATAATATATTTATAAACAATGATGATGTTGTGTAATAGAAATTTCAAAATACTTAAAACCCTGAATGTGTTTCCCCTTCTTGTGTACTGGGTAAAATCCTTTGTAGAACGAATTACATACTTGACAAATATTCATTCCAATGAAGATTTTAAGTTGATATGTTAAAGTTGAACAAAGCGTGAGCTTTAACGCTGTGCATGTTACCTGGTCCCTGTGAGAGAGATACTTTCTTTAATGAACTTAATTAAAGTGGGCTCAGTGCTGTTAGCTACGTGCAAAATCTGAAGCTAAATGCTTAATCATAGAAATTAAAGATGATAATTCAATGAGTCGTGAATAAATAGTGTGGTTTTCCTCCAGGATATTCACAAAAGTGACTAGTTTGTCCCACAAGTGGGAAAGAGGGTGAGAAAAATAGCAAAATAGCATTACAGTAAATCTGGGAATCTAGTTTGTGCTTTTTTTGGCAAATGACTATTTTTAAGAAGATGTATTAAAAATGGTCGCAGAAAGAAAATTAAAGCCATTAGATGTAAAGAAAAATAGAAAGGAACAAAAAGAACTTTCGAAACAAAAACTTTAAAGAAGGTATTTCAACAAGCGACCTAATAGGAAAGGAGCAAAGTGATAAACGCAACAAACGCTGCAATAATTTATATTATTTTTATGCCATCTCGACACACGTCTTTCAGGCCTGTTCATGTCTCTTATCACATCTGCGGGCTCAATCAAAGAACACTTCTCTAGGTGTTTTGACAGAACCAGCAAAAGCATGAGGCAGCACTGCCATCTCCTCGCCTCCCGTCTTAGTACCTGTGCTCTCAGAGACTCAGCATGCCTCAGAAGTGCCACTGCGTTATTCTGATGCTATCAAGCACCTTTCTACCACCATGTGAAACTAAACCATGTGAAACTAAATCCGAAATTCCACAAGGAATGGGGTCAATCTTTCAGTGAAAATAATAGCCCATTTGAGCGCTTCTTCTTTCTCTGACCGGAAGGCAAGCTCTCTAGAGTCCCCAGGGAATATTTCCTAAAAACACTTGGAAAGCTCACACATGTGTGCTGTGATTTTTCACAAGCGGGATACTCAGCTTGGGGAATAGGAAAATCTCTGCAACGCTGAAAAATGATAGAAATGGGAAAGATTTATGAGCAGCTTCAGAAAGGTTTTTGCATAATTTAATGTTGTTTGTGTTTTCTGAAGCTTAGATAATTGCTTATTAAACATTTCAGCAAGTTGATAGAAATAGTGCTTGCTACATGGTAATCACTATATGGCAGAAACCTATTCTAGCAAATTTTCCAATAGTGCACAGCATGCATCTGTGACTGAGACAAAAATCAATGCTTATGGATTTAGCCATGTAATCCTATCACTTGTTTTGTGAGATATGATTTGAAATGTAAAGTACGCTAAGACTTAAGTGAACTTGGAGGCATGGAGTCTCTGGGGTGTTTCTTAGTATCCTATTTATTATTGATCAGAATTATTTTTTTTTATTATTGTTTCTCTACTGCTCGCTCCAGTTATCCTTCCTCCCCTCTTCACCAGTAGGTTTTTAATTATGTGTTTGGGAACCAATAAACTATCCTTAGTAAGACTATTTAGCTCTTACTTTCAAAACAAGTAATACTTTTGCATTTCTCAAGCCAAGAACATGATCATGTGGCCAATCAGGTAAAGTCTTAAAACAAAATAGTAAAACATTAGATGGAGTTTCTAACTTTTACAAAGAGGTGGAACATTCTCTAGAAACATAACACAAATTCAATATGTCAAATGCTCCTAAATAACCTTAAATAACCCTAAAGTGTATTCTTAGTGTCTACAGGTTAATGTAAAGTTTTAGACATTGTAGATTATGTTCTAATTAAGATTTAAAAGTCATTTGCTTTCAAATTTACTATGATGGAATGATAGAACTGTAAAGGCAGTTTGAAACAGTCATAGCTACCTGGGGTCCTTCATTCATTCACTTGACACATACCTATTGGAGACCCCCAGATGTGCCAGGCACAGAGAATGGTGACACAGTCCTTCCCTGACCCTATAATACTGCAATTCTAGTCGTCCATCATAAGCTCACCAAGGGAAGAAGCTAATATTAACTGGAATTGCATAAGCCATGTTTTGTGTGTACATGCAAAAAGTCTTTCATTTTTTAGTTTTTGAAATGACCATCCAGAATACCCTTATGATATCATAAAAATAATTCCATAGGTTTTGTTTTTTGTTTTCTGAGTTTTTTTTTTACATAGGCCTTTATTAGTTCTTTAATCTGGCCTATTTTGAGGTACAAGTCTATTCAGTTTGGTAAATGCTTCTCCCATTAACAGATTATGTCTGTATCTAAGAAACTGATCTTTAGTTCCTCTTGTGAAACTGAGTTGCATTTACTCTATTTTTTTTGGGTAGGGGTATGAGAGTCAGTTGCAAACTAACCCCAATTTTAAGAACTATAATTCTCATTTCCAACACCATATTCTTAATTTGGGAGGCACATGACCTGCTAATGAAAGATAGGCCATCCTCTACAAAAACTACTAAATCTATTAGTGGCTGGATTTTAGACATAAAAATGTGAAAGAAGAGAATATCGGTTTCTGGGTAAATAAGACATGAATGAAAGCCATTGAAAATATTTTTCTCTCTGTTAAAATAATTATGGAGGTGGGGACTATTGCCACTGGTAAGAATTTGCTTGCTTTGGATACATGGGTGTGTATTTAAAGCAAGTCACTTACTGAGAAGGAATCCTTCAGGGTCCTACAAGCCCTGTGGATGTTATCTGCTTACACATGCAGTCAAAACTTTTTAAAAGTTATTTTGTCTTTAAGAGAACAAATCTACAGAATAACTTTCAGCTAGTATTAATTCATCTAAAAGTCGGGACTGAATGCAGAACACATCTGCCATCTGTCAGCTGAGAATTCCCCTGCTACCGCCTGACCCCCGCTCCATACAAAGGCCTCCTGGGGCAACGATAACCTGGGCAGAGGTCCCTCTTCCCTGGCAGAGAAGGAGCGCATTTAGACAAATCGTTACAACCCATTACCTAACAAAGTGCATGTTCTTAGGGAACACAGTGATACTTGCCAATGAATTAATCAGCAAAATAGACTATGAGAAGGTGAGATTAGTAGTCTCGGGAAAGATCAGAATCCAGGAGATACCAAAGCGGTTTCAGTTGCCATAAATCTTAGCCTGATTACAAGGATTTTCTCTTAACATTTTAGAATTCTATCTGGGTTTGATCTCTTTGTTCCTTCACACTGGGTTATAGCTGGGGCTGGAACAGCAACTGAGGCTTTCCTGGAGCTTCATGGAAATTTATTTGAATAATTGATCATTCAATTAGTAGAGCAAATTTTGAACAGTTGGACAGCTCTTTTTATCAGTGTTATGGAAAGTAATTGTCTTGCAGTTCATTATAAAGCAGAAAATTGAAAAGTGTGATTTAAAAATAAGATTAAATACAACCCCTTCCCCAAATAAAGCTGTCTTACCTATACTTTTTTCAGTCATTATGGTTTGAATTTCTTCCTTCAATGCTAATAAATTCCAAAATATAATCAAGCAACTGATTGCATTCCTTGAATATTACTAAAGAGTGATTTGCTTATAATAATTGTGTCTAATGCTAATAATTCTGCAGAGTTGAGGTTTATGAGTAGAGACTGATGCTAGCACGTCATTGGTTTTAGCCTAAAACATGAGAAAAGGCAGACAACCAAAACTGGGGCGACTTTGGGCTACTCTGAGTCTCCACCTGATTTATGTGAAGAAACTGTTTTCAAGAAAAATGCTTACATTTGAAACGGTCAAATTTGAATTTTTAATGATAAAATATGGGATGGATGCATGGTTCATTATTGGCAATATAATGCTTTATCTTAAAAGTAATTTGAAAATATTAATCTAGGAAAAACCTATAGAATTGCAACTTAATCTTATTTCATGTTAAGTTTGACCTAATATTAAAAGACTAAATTTTGGTTCAGAATGATATACTCAAAGATCACTTATCATTATTATAAAAAATATTTTACAGGGTCACATGAACATTTCACAGGCTCCGTAATAAATTACAAAGAAATTGAATAGGAAAAGCTCTATGTACTTAAAAAATCGAAAAGAAAAACTTCTTAAGGTATTGTTTGCTCATTCTAAACTGACCCTTCTTTAGACCAGCATATATATCTATACACCAGCTTAGGGCTTATGTATTTATTTGTTCATATAGAACATGAGAACAATTTCAAAATTTAAAAGCAATCTAATCTCTTTTGGTCTCTCTAATCAGATAAACTTGCTTCTTAAAGTAGTAACTATGGATCATCTTAAAACCCAGAAGTACAAGGTCTAGAATCAACATATTTCAAATATATATGAAAGATAAAATACAAAGTGGATTAATGAATCAAATTAGTGAGTCAAAGTTCATCAGAATAAAAAATTGTTTCTTCCCTTTATTTTTAAAAAATTTTTTTAATGAAAAATGACTTCCAAAATAATATTAAATAGTAAGCACCCTTATTTTATTCCTGGATTTAAAGGGATTTTCTTAAGAATTTTGTCATTGAGAATATTGCTTTTCATTTTAAGATAGATGCTTTACTATTAGAAAATTATCATTCTAATCTTATTTTTAATGAGTGGTAAATGTTATCACATACCTTTTTGGATTGAATTAGTCATACACTATTTCTATTGTTTGGATAAATAGGTTATATTAACATATTTTCTTTATAATAATCATGTTTTCATTCCTACTATTCTTCTGTTTCTCCTTCATTGTAGAAGGAATATTTTCTGCTCTTGTCCTGAGCACTGCAAATGCTGGGGTCAGGCCTGTGTTGAAACATCATTTTCTTTTCCTTTCTTGAACCATTTTTTAAATTCACTGAAATCTGTCCTTGTGGGATGCTGCTTTGCCGTCCCCTTTCTGTTACCCCATGTCAGAGTGTCCAGTCCCTGGATTTTGTGTTAGGTTATGGAACTGCTTATGATATAATTAAAGGGCCAATTCAGAGCCATTCTTCTGATTCAGGGATAAAAGGCAGTTGGAGGCCAACTCACAAATCAGGTCTCATCTGTGGTGATTCTGTAACAGGTTATCATTAAAATGACACCATTATATTTAGAATTGCTTAGCAAATCTAAATTAAATGATATTATTATTGTCCCATTTTTGTTTGGAAGCTGAATACAGCTCTTTAGCCAGAGAGGAGTTAATGGGAGCATGCCACCCTCCTACATTTGGAAAGAAAAAGAGTTTTTCATTCCCTGTACCATATTCTAACAGCTAAGCAGTTTATTCCTATAAACTCACTTATTCAATAACTGTTTATTGAATGCCTACTATGTGCCAGGCAATGTGCTGATGCTGAGGATATAGCAGTGAAGAAAACAACACCTTTATGATACTTGAAAGAAGCATCAGCTAGAAATCATGTTAACAAATCAACATATGCATAATATTGGGTGAAGATAAAGGCCACAAAGAAGAACACAGTAATGAGGTAGAGAATGGTGAAGAAGGGTTGGTAGACAAGTGCCCTAAAAGAATTGAGAGAGCAAAGTGTGTAAATACCTGGAAGGAGCAACTGACAGAGCCATGAAGATCCTGAGGCAAGAGCTGGCTTTGCAGTTGTTTAGAGGAAAGTCCAAGTGGTGGGAACAGAGCTGGGGAGGAAATGAGGATGAAAAGATAGTGCTCAGATTATAAAGACATGGAGCATTCTGTGGTAAAATAAAGCCAATGGAGGGTCCTCAGTGGAGTTTTGGCATGTGTGTTTTCATGTTTTATAAAGGTGACTCTGGCTGTTGGGGAATGGGGTGCATTTAGGAGGTTTCACGTCAAAGCAGGGAGACCCGCTCTGAGGGCACTGTGGGAGTACAGACATGAGGTCTTGGCGGCTTGGACTTGGCTGGTAGCAGAGGATGCAGTGAAACGCGTTGCAGCCGGGGTATATCTAGTCTTGCAGAAATATGCTCTTACTTAATCCTAGCTGCAAGGAGTGCTGACAGAATCCTGCTGCGCGTTTTACTCTCAAGTAGTAGTCTAGTTTCCTGAGGCTCTTCCTGATCAAGACTTACAGGCGCATGCCAGCTGTAGCCTTTCATAATAGCTGAGCCCTCTGAACACTCGTTTTTGTTTTTGTCTTTTAGATGGAATGATTTCTGGGTATTTTG